>NDXZ01011926.1:0-10518 GCA_003055125.1 Paykullia maculata
ACTACAGAATTTTACTACAGATGGTAAATCATTTATAACGATAGTAAAGAATAGTGGGCCGAGATGACCTCCTTGTGGAACCCCGGAATGGACGAATATTTCCTTGGATACAGCTTTTTTAAAACAAACATTTGTTTCGTTATCGCGTAGTGCTAGGGCCAAAATTTGGTTATACCCCTAATGTACATGTGTTGTTTATAGAAAACTTGGCGGATAAGAAGGAAAAAACAAACTATTGCGGTCATAATCACACGTAAACATTTTATATTTCTAATATCAAATTTGTTGGTTGATGCTTCAGCACTAGTAACAAACAACACCACTACTAAAGGGGTTCCGTTTTAGAAGCGGAGAACTTCACCAGATTAAATTTGTACAAAATCTAAAGCCATGCGATCAACTTTCGCGCCGTGCATTTGCGATGATATCCCAGAGGCCAACCAATATATTTAGGAAATATCAACGTCAAGTCAGGGAAATCAACGTTAGATGAGCTTTATTTTCAAGCATTGATGCCATAAAATGTCTGTCAATTAAAGCCAATTTTTTGTATGTATTAAAATAATTTTTTTTTAAGTGTTTCATTTTAATTGAAAGTTTTCCGTTTCTAAAACAAAACACCCTCCGAAACTAAAAAGAAAATAAAACAAACACCAAAAACACATAATTCCGTTCGCTAAAACATACACGTCAGAGATTTTATATATTTTTTATCGCTTCTGTTGTTTTAGTGTGTGTATCAAGGGGGTATTTTTTTCGTTATTTTTTTTTTCTTTTTATCGTCCCCAGAGCGGGTTAAGGAGAAAAAAAAACAACTGAAAATTT
The DNA here is from genome assembly GCA_003055125.1 of Paykullia maculata. Lineage (NCBI taxonomy): Eukaryota > Metazoa > Arthropoda > Insecta > Diptera > Rhinophoridae > Paykullia > Paykullia maculata. The sequence continues at coordinate 826 of NDXZ01011926.1, forward strand.
ATGTGTTTCAGTTTTATGTTTATTTGGTGCGTCATTTACTGACAGACAGACTCACTGAAACATACTTTGTTCAAACGGATTTGTTTATTGCTTGTAAATAAAATTATAAGGCGTATGTATGTGTGTGTGTGTGTGTGCAGTTTTATTATTCTTTGGCATTACCAAGAGCCTTGGGTGGTTACAGTACTCCTTGAGCTAGTGATTTTACTAGCTGATGCTTAGGTTGGTCGAGTTACGTTACGTTTATTTTATTTAAAAAACATGTGCTCGAAAGAAATCATTTTATATACATTTTTCTAAAAAAAAAAGAAAAAAAAACAAACATGTAGGTATACATACATTCATGCATATTTTAAACTATCCAAACGTGTAAATGTTTACCTAAGCATATGCTTAATAAACCTATCAATACGCTTTAGAGCGGCCCATACATCACATAATAAAAGTGAATATTTGTTGTAAGTTTTTTTTTTTAAGATTTACTTTACACTATCACCTTCTTTCAAGAATTAAGCGCAACTTTTTCTTTCAATAAAGTAAAAACAATTTAAGACCCTACTCCTTAGACTCCCTAGAAAAGTATAAAAAATATTTTTTAAAAATAAAAATAGAAGTCGATCATAGTGCCAAATATTATGGATGAACATTTTGCATTTCCGTGTTTGTTAAATAAAAATCTTAAGTAATTTGATATTCTCCAAAATAGTGTTGATTACAAATGAGTATTACAGATGTATGGGCCACTTAAGAACATATTCAACTGTTGCACTCTGGGATATAAATATGTGATTAAATGCCATCACAACCGGAAGATGAAACTCATTTTTTGTTATTTTTATTATTTTGTGAAATTTTCACGAATAATTCCAGTTTTATAAATAAATCAATTATTTGAGAAAATTTAAATTTTTATCAAATGTTAATTTTGCAACTCCTTCTTAAGCAACACAGTGTGGGCGTTAAGACGCACATAGGGGACATTTGGTCAAAATTTGGTACAAATTTAAGTACGCAGCTCGACAGACAACAACAAAATTTTGCATCGTTTAGTACATTTTCAAGACTTTTGCTTAAGATTTGTCGTTTTGGGACACTGTTAAAGTCAAAAAAGTTGAGTAAATTGCACAGGTACTTATTGACTTTTTACGGTTTTGAGAGGTTTACAATATATTTTTTTGTGGCTAAACGAATAAAGATTTTACATCGATTTCTTTTTTCTGTGAAAGACTATACTAACAACTGCTTTTAATAATTTTTAGAAAATTTTTTTTTAAATTTTATTATAAAAAAATTCGTTCAAAATTAACAAAACGGTTTTTTTGTTCACTTTTTGAGAAAAAAAAAACATAAAAAGGTTTTGAAAGTGAGGGCCGTCGCGATCCTTTAAATGTTATACATCACAATAAAATATAGATCTCTACTATTAGAATGAAAAAAAAACGTTGCGCGTTTTTGCGCCATTTTTTTTGAATGATTTTTTTTAAAATATTACCTTTTTACTGTTTTTGCTTATTTTGCATAGAAAAAAAAATATTTTGTGGAAATTAGCAACAAAAAAATATAAAAAAATTTTTTACAGAGTCGTTCCGGGAGGGGTGGGGTGGTATCGGTACCCATAAACTTATGCTGACGATAAAAGATGCATTTGCTAAACAAAGTATAGGAAAACTTAAAAAAAGTAGAATTTTTCAGAGGTAGGATTAGTTCTTCTTAGGAAAACTTTTTTCCTCTTGGTCCTATTTTTCTTATTTTCAAGCTTTACCAGCCTATGACTATAGCACATATTTGTGCTAAGTGTAATTGATCTAGGAGCACTCAATAACTTTTAAGAAGCAATATAAGCTACAAAAAAGGTAATGTCCGGCTAGATTGGCAAAATACCCCTATGTGCGACGTCTAAAGTCGACTTCGGTCGACGCATTTGACGTCGTACTGACTATGCTACGATTCAAATTCAAACCATTTTGGCGAATAGGAATCCTGTACTTTGCCGACCGCCACTTTTATAACCAACCGTGTAGCAATAACGACCAGAAGAAAGAGATTCTTTTTTTTCCATTTAGCTGACTAATTTTATTATAATGTTGGTCGACTAAATATAATTAAACAATATTTTTAATCTGATTAAGTAGTTTTTGCAATTAATATTATTAGAAAATGAAGACCTTCTAATAATTAAAATAGCAACGCTTAAAATTTTACTGATTAAAGTTTATATCCTACTTCGAAAAAATACATCCCCCAATCAAAAAATATATTATCGTCGGCTTAGAGTGTAAACCTGCTAAATCCATTTTTTTATTTTATATGACATGTTGATACCGTTCGATAGGGAAAGAGACGCCGCATCGACGAAAAAAAAAACATTTTATTTAATTCAGTTGTCAACGAAAACAGTGCTGCCAATTCAAAGTTCTTCGCTTAAAAAAAACCCTATTTAAAAAAAAAACAATTTTCAAATGTAACTTCTTATAAAAAAATTTTTTTTCTTAAAAGAAAATTTAAAATTTTTGAAGTTGCCTCTGGCAACACTAAATATCATATTTTTGTAATACAGTGTTCTATAGTTTTAGCCAGCAGTCTTCTTAAATTTTGTCGTATTTCTTGTAGATTTCTCGCTATTGTCTTCTTGTGTGAACTAAAGAAGCAACTACAAAAATTTGTGCTTTTCTTTCTTAAACAATTTTAAATTCCCTACCCCCCACCATATTGTAACATGTAAAAATTCTTAACATCCCATTTACAAAGGGAGTCCAAGAGGTAGAACATATTTTAGAGTGCATCCATATACTACATACATAATACATATGCAACAACCACACTTAGATTGTACGAAACGCCCGTGTGTTTGTTCGTGTTCAATTTAAGTACTTAAGCTTTATGTCTGCTACAAAATCTATAGGGATTTTATTTGTGCGTCTAAAATTAGATGGGAGATTTTGTTCGAATTATGTTTTCTTCACTGAAAAGTGAATAGAAACGGTTAAACAACGTTGCATGGAATTTAAAGAAAAAGCCAAAGATTTCACTAAAGTATTTTGGAATAAAAAAAAGTTGCATTTGTTGATACATATAATTCTTTTTCTAACCTTCATAGACCAAGATGGTCAGGGTAAAATATTCGTTTGCTAATCCCTAGAGAAATCGTTTAAGCGATATCCATACATATGTAGTTGAAATTAACTTTCTAAAGTCTTCAGATGTTGTACAAACATATTTTTAAGAAAAAATATCAAAAATATTTGGAAGAGATACGCTATTAAAAATCAAGAAATTTGCTTCCTAAGCCACTGAGAATTAAATGCAGTCCCCAACCTTTTCTAAGCAACATATTTAATAACCTTTAGACATACATATTTGTAGAAAAATAAGATCGTTAGACCCTTTCGCATGAGTCACGCTTTGGCATTTCATTTAAAAAAAATACAAAAAGTATAGCAAACGGTTTTTCAATAAGAGCGGGTAGATAGATACTGACGGCCTGTGGTGGCCATATTGTTTTCGTGACGTCTGTTTAATTAATTATTTATTATTCATTCACTGATGCCAAATCACAATGGCAAATTACACAATTGAGCAGCACGTCCAAATGAAAATAGTTTTGATCGAAACGATTGTCCGTTAGAGCAAAGGCCGAGTTCTTCTACACGTTACGTGCATTTTACTGCAGACTCATTGGCCCTTCACAGTTGACTCTCAAGCGTTTGGTAGCCAAATTCGAGATGATGGGTTCAGTTAATAATACATTGCCGCTGTATGCAGGAACGACCAAGTCACACAAAGAAAACAAGAAAAAAAACATTATTTTAGAGAAAAAATGTTGAACAAGCAGGGAAAGAAGGGATTTCTAATTAAGCCTGTACTACACATAAAAGAATTTGCCCATACGATCTACACACGACAATAAAAATTACACCCACAAGTTGGCAGCTTTAGCCCCAAAATTACTTTTTGACCCAATAAGCACTTTCACTTGCTTTTTATAAAATAATACTAAGAACAACCTAAATTGTTGCTGTTTAGAGAAAATGTTTGAAGAATTTAAATTATTAAAATAAATTTTTAAGGTTTGTTGTTAGATTTCAAGCTGTCTATATGCTGCATTTCACTGGTTGCTTATACCAAATCATCAGTAGACTTTGAAATTTATTTCTTGAAAAATTTCAAAAATGTTGTATGTATAAATAAAAATTCAAACATTAAATAAGAATTTTTACAAATCCAAAAAACATTCAAAAATTTTCCTCAAGAAACCAACAAACAATTTTTCATATGAATGTGTTTTGTTTTTCTTTTTCTCTTATACATTTGGCTAGACTTTGGTTAACACTAAATGTATATATATGTAAGGGCAATTGAAAAACAAACCTCTTTATTTAATAAGCTTGAAATCTAACAACAAACCTTAAAAAATTAAACAATAATGTCAATACGACAAATAAATATTTTCTTGCTACTTATTAAAATATTTAAACAAAATTTCAAATTCAAATCTTTAATGAACTACCTACCTACATACAACAGTTCTGTTTTTTTTAAAATCATAATCCATTTGTGCCATTTGAACATAAACCAAAAAAAAAAAACAAAACATCTCTTGTTAATATTATTTTCTTAATTATTTTTCTCGTTTTAATTAAAGTTTGTTGTATTTTCCTTTATAAACATACATACATACATACATACATACATATGTATGTACATAGAATATTGTAAATGAAAATGGAATCTAGTTACTTACATAAATATTTTATAATATCCTCTAATTGTTTTGTCATTGCTTTCCTCTTCATTCGTTCATTCAATGATTTTTATATTATGATACCAAAGAAAATAATTGGATTAATAAATAATGATAAAATAGATTTCTTTCTATTAAATACGATGAATGAGTACTAGTTAGTAACCATTATAAGGGAATAAAGAGAAACAAGTTGAAATGCTATAGTCGACTAAGACAATTCTTAAATACTCTTCAGCTATTACATAACTTTAAAACGAACACACATAACGACAACGATTTAACTTGCTGTTGTAATCTGTATGATGAAATTTTGTACTTACATGACGACAACTATTAAGTTTTTTTTTGTAGTTGTTATTGTATATATTTTTTTTTGTAAAATAATTATATAGAGAACGGAGCTGTTTTTCGAAGCTGTTTTTTTTTTTTTGAAATATACTTTAAACATTTTTAGACTGATTTTTAAAACCACAATTCTTAAAGTTATATAAACTCAAGGAGAACCCTTAATTCAGACAATGAATTTTTACATTGCATCAATGAAATTTGCATTGAAAATCAGCTAATGAAGCCCTTCATTGCATTAATAAAGAATGTTTCATTAATTAATTTTTAATTACTTTAAATGTTGTACTGCATTTCACTGGTGCTTATGTTAAATTATCAATAGACTTTCAAACTATTTCTTGAAAAAAAATTAAAAAATATTAGAGGTTTAAGTAAGAATTCAAAAACAAATTGAATGAGAATTCTAACAAATATGAAAAATATTTCAAACAGTTTTTCAAAAAATCAACAAATAAATTAAAAATCAACAAATAAATTAATGTTTTTTGTCTAATGAAACGAATTTCATTAATACAATGAACTATGAAAATCTTATGAATGACTTCGTGTAATCAATGTATTTTTTCTTTGTATTAATGTAAATTTTCATTAAAATAATGCAGAATATTCAATGAAACCGTTTCATTGTCTGAATGACTCTTTTTTCCCTTTTTCGGCTACAGCTGATAATCATATGTTAGAAGTATGTCTTAGGTAGCAGTTCGAGATACCAAAAAAGGGTTGTGGTTCAATAAAGTTACGCTGGGTCCCTCTGTTGGCTAGAGTTCATTCCCAGCGTGACCGCCAGAAGTATGTTTTAGTTTTTTTACAATAAATTTTAAATGAAATTACATTTTTTTTAAAGCGTTTTTTGCCTAGAGCTTTGCTATCTAGAAACTGAGAAATAAAACAATGGCAGTCACACTTTTTCGCTTATATCTCAGCTGTTTATAAACCGACTTTGCTAATCTTCAATAGCAAAATTCCATTATATATATTAAATACATTTGCAATTGATTTCAATACACACACGTTAAAAGAGACAGAAATGTCTAAAACAGCCACTATGTGGCGCCATAGAAGGTCGCAAATTATTATTGTCAATTATGGTGAAGGGTGTAAAAATACCGACACAAATATTAAAAAAACAACAATTTGATCTACTAAATATTGCAAAAGGAAATCCTAGTTTTACAAACACATATACATACATACATAAGACAGTAATAAATTGAATTAATTAGTTTTTAATTTAATAAAAAATATGTTAAACTTTGTTCTAGTTGTAAGCAAACAGTCCAGACATTAAGGGATATTTTATTCATAAGTGAAATTTCATGTTATACCTGTTAATGTTTAAAAGGGAAAAAAAGTTAATAATTTTGATTTTTTTTTCTTTCTTGCATATATACGTTTTCCACATACCTACATACGAACATATGTATTTGCGTTAGATGCAACTTTTAGCCTTTATAACTTTCAAAATAAATTATGTAAAATCTTAAATCCTTTTGTGCAAGTAATATGCTTTAATAACGGGTGCAAAGTTTTTCTTCTTACAGATACACATATTTACAGAAATCAAATAAAAACAATTCGTTACAAACTTATCGAAAAAAAATTTTTCACAAAAAGATAATTTGTCCAGCATTTTCCACAAATAAAGATCTTATGAAAAAATTTTTTTTTAAGAGAATAAGTATATCGATAGAACAATTGGTAACACCTTTCACAACAAGTTGCATCAAAAATTTATTAAAAAAAGATTTTACATTTTAAATAATACAAACAAAAATTGTCTACAAAAAACTGGTTGAAAGTTATTATTAAATATAAAAAAGTAATCAAACATTCTACATAAATTGTTAAAGCTTTAAAAAAAAACTTTTCTTAAAGGAAATTGATTAAATAATGTATTAAATATTTTTTCCTTAAGCAAAACATTTTTTAAATTATTTTTTTAAGAAAGCTTTTGCTAAACAGAAATTTTATTCATTGTTTAAATAAAATTAACAAAAAATTATTGTAAAAAAAGTTTTTTCAGTTTTTTTTCGGATTTTCTCTTTAACTTAAAAGCAAAATTTTCTTGCCAGAACAATTTGTATAAATTTTGTTTAAAAAATAATTTTTTGAAATTTTTATTCAAAAGAAAATTAAATTTTTTTTATCCACAATTAACAACTAAACTGAAAATCTTTTTTTTAATTTTTTTAAGTTTTTTTCTTAAAGGAAAACAACTTTTAAACATTTTTATATAGAAATTTTCTCCAAGTATAAACGATTTTTGGTTATAAAAATATTAATGAAAAATATTTATTTTTACTAAAAGAAATGAAATTAAATTTTTTTATAGAAAATTGGTAAAATTGAAACATTTTTTTGAAAAATTTCTTTTAAGATTTTTACGATAAAAAAATTTAATTTAAAAACCTGTCCGATTTCTGTTGACGATTGGCCCGCCCGCTTTTTGTCAAGAGGCACTGATTCCTGTTCAACTAAATACTTAAGAACCTCCGTGAACTTACTGAGACCAGGTTGAATGATCTACTGAGCTACCTAATAGCAACAGGGTGGATCTAGTTCTCTTTTTCCCCATGGACTTTTGCCCTGGAGCACAGCACATCTGACGATTGGTGTGGTCATGTCAAAACAGTGTCATTGGACTCCAGTTGACAGTTTCCGCATAGCAAACTACAACATAAGCCAACCAACCACCTGACCTGACGCTGTTTCCTTATATTTAAGATCCTGTCGATGACGAGCGGTCGCTGTGAACATTCGAAGAAAACGAAGTAAGGCTAGTATTTCATATACCTCTGATAAATATTGAAACACATACAAAAATAAAATTTAAAAAAAACATTCATTAACTGTAACTTTATCACTTTCAGTCACTTTTCAAGAAGTGCCTCATTTTTATTATTTTTGTGAACAGATGTGATCGCACGATTGATGTAAATCTATTTAAAAATGTCCACCAAACCACTGTGTCACTTTTTATTCAACTGAAGAAATACGTGTTAGTTTGGCGGCACCTGTCATTTGTGTGTCGCCATTTTTTCTTTTTAATTTCAGAATTTTGTTTCTTTATTTTTTTTAAGTTCGTACTCATGTGTTTTTAATTAATATAAAAAGGCAGATTTAGTGCGATTGTGGTGCAATTTTTTTTTATATTATTTTTAATTTTTTTTTTACTACAATTACAAGAAAAAATTGAACATAAAACACACTTTACATTTAATAGTAAAGAAAGAAAAGAACAAACGGACAAAGAAGTAGCAGAAAATAGGGTCTTTAAATTTTAACACAAATTAAAAGGCAAAGTGAACTCCCTCCCCCCTCCCAACCAGGCAAACAAAAAAAGACAGATGTTACAGGAATAAGAGAGAACTAATAATAATATTTACTTTGGTTGTAGGTTTTTTTTATATTCTTTCCAAACACATAAAGAAAAAAAAACTTTAACATTTTTAGCGGTAAAATTTATAATAATTTTGTTAAAAAGTAAAAGAAAAATAAATAAAAAAAATATTATAAAACTTACCTTAAATCATGTTTATATTTTGCCTGAAATATTATTTTCAAAACATATAAATTATCACACTGGGTTCCGTTATTGTTTATCAAATTTAAATCCAATAAAAATTTTCGTATTATATTTGACCTTAATTGACTTGACGTTGATATTGAGTTTTCCACAAACGATTTATTGTTTTAGAGAAAATTCTGTAAAAAAAAACCAAAACAGAAAATGGAGACATTAATGGATCATGTTTATAAGTTTGGTAAAGAAAATTTTCAACATCACTGCTATACAATAAAGGAAAAATGATTTATAAATGTAGATCGAACGCAACCAAACACCCACCCACACTAACAGAAAAAAAAAAATAAATAAAATAAAAATAATGAAATAAAAAAACTTATTTAAAACAAACATTTTCATGGGTGACTAGAAATGACAGACAGTTCAAGATAAATGAATCATAAATTATATTCCTCTTACTTAACACCTTAAAAATTTCATTTTAATGTTCCGTTTCTTACAACATAACGAAACATTTTCATTTGTCCTTTTTATTTTTGGAAAATGTTTCCAAATAAAAAAATCTGTATCGGTCGCAAAACTGTTGATCCATTTTGAATTTCTAATTAATTTTTTACTTAAAAGGAAGTAGAAAAGTGAACAGATGTGACCAGAAATACATCAAGAGTGGATTAAATCTGACCGAAATGACTAAAATTAAACAGGGAGCAAATTCTGGCATTCGATAGCGATCGAAATTTAACAATTCCAGTTGGAATTCCTATACCTAAAGCAAAGAAAACTCGCACGTTAAAGTAAAATTTCGAACGCTATCAAATGCCAGAATTAGGCCCCAGATTTCCTACTAAATTCGACCATTCATCATGTCGTGAAAAAGTCAGACTGTGTTGCTTGGGAGTATAATATTGCAAAGCAAGCTTTAGTGGCAACGACATACTATTATTTACTTACAACATAAACTCTGCTTTAAACGTTAAGGGCAGGACGATCTTCCTTTTCTTTAATAATGAAATACTAATTATCTCTCAGGTAACATATTCTTACTTTAGCTATTGAAAAGTTATAATAAATTTCC
>NDXZ01011938.1:0-10514 GCA_003055125.1 Paykullia maculata
AAACAGAGAGGAAGATGCGCAAGGCGCAATCTCTATATCTATCATTCTTGCTAGTACATTTGCTTTTTATTTGCTGTACACGTACAAGTTCGAGAATTTTAAATGTAGCTATAATCAAACTTGTGTTGTGTTGGTGTGTTTCGATTGAAAAATATGTGTACGATACATGTAAGTATGTGTATGCAACCAAATATTAAAAAAAACCCACTCATGTTTGTGATCGGTTTCGTCCAAAATTTAGAAACACACATAATTGATATGAAAACAAAAATATGTATGTGTTGCTTTCGAACAGAACATTGTGTGTACCGTGAGTGTATTTTCTGAACCCTGATTTTAGTACTTCAACTTGTTAATAGACGGCATCCCAAGGTAGATTTAAAAAGGTAATAGCGTCGCTACAACAAAACCCGCAATAAATTTGTTGTTTCAAAAATGCTTGAACAATGTCAAAATTATTGCTGCCAACTGTATCTAGATTCGAGAGTAAAGAAATACATACATATGTAAGTTCATAGGTTTGTACATTTTTTAATCTGCTTAAACAGTCTCCAATTCCACTGTGCTTTATCTAATCTGTTTCTTCTGTACAGTGTTCACAAAATGTTTTAATTTTACTAGGTGGGGGGATGGTAGGTAATTTCACATATGTATGTTGTTTTTGTTTACATATTTTGTGGATGCTTTTTCGTTATGTTTCGTTCTGTTTTCTCTTTTCTCTTCGTATTCTTTCTTTTGTTGTTTGTGAGAAAACTCTTGCCCAAAATAGAAAATGTGGTGGAGTCTTAAAAAATGGCAACAAAAACAAAAACAAAACATTGACACAAACACAAAACCAGCAATAAAAATTATGAAGCATCAATATTTTATTTTTTTAAGGAATAAGTGCTACTTCTACATAAATTTTAGATTTAAAAAAGGTTCATTTATTTCTTCGGGAAAAAATAATTAGGTCGACTGTGAAAAAAAATGTGTACAAACAATTCATATAATCTCAAAAAATATATGTACATACATATATAAATATGTACATACCTATAATAATATTAAAAAAAATCACTTCATGAAAATATACGAATGTTAAAAATTTTCCTTGACTTGACCAAAAAAGTGCCCGCTAACGTTTTTTATTAGGGTTAAAATAATTACATATGTATGTACTATATGGTAATATTTATTGCCAAATGCTATAATTTTTTTTTGAGCAGCTTCTTCCTTTCGTGATTCCATTTTTGTGTATGTATAAGAAAAAACTTACATAATCGTAAAAATCATAAATTAAACATTAACTACTAAGAAAAATGTGGGTATACACAAATAAAAACAATGCACAAAACTAAGTCTATTGTGTTTTTGAACACTATGCATTGCAAACTGCGCCGTTGTTCCAGCTTCAAAGATATAATATGTATGGATCTGTTGACGAAATTTTAATTTTTTTTTTTTTCTAAAAAAAAAGGTTTTTTGTTTGGTTTCTTATCTAAATTTGATTGGGTTAAGATAATTTCAATATTTTAACTTTGACTGGCAACACTGCAGAGAAAGCAAAATATAAGAAACTTAAAACGCACAAAAACAGTGGCAAAACAAAAAAGTAAGAGAAATATGGAATACAACCTGAATTTCTGAATGCCTGGTAAAATAAGTTTCAAATTTTGACAAATAAAACCGCAACGTTTTTGGATAATTTACGAGCTAAAAGATTTTTGGGGTTTTTCTGGTTTCGTAAGGTAATGAATGAGAGAGGAAGAATGAACAAAAAAAAAATGGCAATAAACGGATTGTTTAAGAAAATAAAGAGGAAACGTTGAAAAATTGAAATTTAAAAAATAAAAGATGCAAATTCGAGATTTCAATTATAGAAATTTTTGTAAAAAATAACTTTTTCTGTAAAATTCAAAATTAAAACTACATTGAGGAAAAAGGATTCTTTAGAAAAACATATGTATGTATGTACATATGCACATACATATGTACGTACATATGTATGAGAAACTAACAAAATGAATAGGTACAAAATATTTTAAAATATTTCATTACTTAGAGATACACACATATGTAAGTATGTTTGTACATATGTGTGTGTGTGTGTGTTTGTACATACCTTCCTATTTTGAAAAAATGAAAAATGGCAAACCAGTTTAAAGAGGTTTCAAACAAACAAAAATTGTTTAAAGACAACTTCTTTAACAGACTTCGCCAGCGTCACAAAAAACAGGATTTAAGTTTTAGGGTTTGAAAAAAAGATTTAAAGGGAGTAAGCAGCCTGTCAGTCACCATATTTAGTAGGAAATTTTAGCACTGTCTAGACATTTAATTGTTTATGGAGCAGTAATGCGCAAAAAATTGATTTTATTTTTCACAGCACAATGTACCTATAAAAAACAGGATAAACTTACATGATGTCTTCCCAAAAGACAGTAAAAAGACGCAAAAACAGGTCCTTGAGAATTTATAGCAATATGTTAAAATTAGTTGTATTCGAAAAAGCAGGCAGGTGTTATTGCAATCAAACAGAAAAACAATAACAATAGAATCTCCAATTGTTTTTATTCGGGTTGTATAGCAGTAGTTAACTTCTTCACATAAAAAATTAACGTTTCTATTCTTTTTAATTTTAATAACGTGCAGCTTTATTTATTTAATTTTATATTTAAACACAATAAAAAACTGCTGTAAATTTTTAATTTCATTAGAAATTTTTGCAACACATAATTTTTTATTTAAATTTACAATTTTTATCAATTAAAGTCTTATTATCAACACTAAATACAAAATTTTTTGTAACGCGGCAACTTTTTTAAAAATATTTCGTACATTTTTGTTAGAACTTCAACAAAACACAACCATATGTGTATGTGTTGTAATTTGAACGTAATTTCTTAAAATTGTATACAAAATTTCGTAGCTATCCAATGTAAATTTAAAATTTCCTTACAATGACATAACGAATGGAAGTGGAATGTACAGCTCAATATGTCTATCTATTCACTCGGCTGTCTTAGTGTTAACTAAAAACTTAATATTTGGACGTTTTCACGTCTTGTTTCGTCGCACTTCAAACAATTCATTTCAATTCAATATTGTTTTTAATACATACATTTTTGTTAGTGATGCCAATATGAAAACAGTTTTGGAGGTAGATATGATTTTTAAAATTAGTAGTTTTCTATTACCAATACATACCTACTTATATTTCCATAAGAAAAAGGTATTTCACCACCTTATAATACGCGTTGAAGAAAATTGTTTGTATTTAATTTACTTTATTAACATTGTATCTTTTAATAATATTTTGTTATTTTGTATGTGTAACTGTGCAACTCATTTGATAATTTAGTTGTAATTCATAATCCCATTTTGTGCACTCTCTTTTTTTTGTAAAAAGATTTTAAATAAATAGTATAACTAACTTACTTTGCCAAACAAAAATAACAAAATGAGGGCGAATTGAATTCTCCTTAGAAAGAAAGAGTTGCTTAGGACACAAAGCTATTTTTGAGATGTTTTTTGCGATGAACTGGTTCGTACATAACTGGTTATTGGTTTGTATGAAGAAACAAGTTATAACCCAAAAACTAAAATTATTTATCACAATAATCTACTACATATAGCCTGTTTATAAGTTTTATGTAAATGCAATATACAAAATTAAAAAGTTAAATTTATCTTTCAAGCTAGTATTCTAAAGAAAGGTGCCAAAAGTCGATAGATATTTCCCACAAGATACAAAAAGTAAGTAGAGTAGGCATCACCAATTTGTATTTTAAAAATTGTCCTCTAACCAGCGTTGCCATTTCTTAAGTTTTCCCTTGTTTTGCAAGTTTTTTTAGCTAAGAAAACAAGTTTTTTGAAAATTTATGAAGTCTTTTTAAAATATATAAATTAAAATTGTAGTATACTATATTGGATACAAATATTAAGCGATGTTTGTATGTAATTATATCTCTCACTCCCTTAAAACTGCAACACTGTATAATTTGTGTTTACTCCCTTTATTTTAGTTTATTCAATTTTGTCGTTACCTATATCTACAGCAAATGAAGAGCGTATTTTTTCAAACATTAATTTAATATTAGAAATACCAACTTTTTGTGGTATATTAAGAACAAAAGACTTTTTGAAAAAAAAAACGTGATTGTACAAATTTTAAGCCAACAAAAGAAATGGCTTTCAATTTTAACAAAACGATGTACAAATAATATGCGATATACCTATGTGATATATTTTGAAGATCTATGAATTTAATGAATTTAATTTGTTATTTATTAAATGTTTTCGTTAATTTTGTTTTTTTTTGTTAAAAGAAAAATAAAAATTTTTTTTATATAATTTTATTTTTAAATAATATGAATTCCAATTAAAATTTTGTGTTTTCTTTTAAAATTTTGGCACTTTTGTAAAAAAAAAGAAATGGCAACGCTGCCTCTAACCAAAATTGAGAATGTATCTCAAAGTATGTTGTATGTATCAGTGTTGTCATATTATACTTTCAAAAATCTTTTAATTTCTGAAACAAAAAACTTTTTTACAAATCATTGAAAAAAATCTAAAACTGTACGGGCCATAATCACAGTCTTAAAAAAAAGTGAGAGTCGTAAAGTAAATTTTTTTTTAAAGTATGTTTTTACATATTATAAACGACTTGAAGTATACTTTAAACACATAGCTGAAGCTGTTTTTAACTTACCATAACACAAAATTTCCATAGTCTTTCCATTCATTTGTTTTGTATATCTTTCGTTTTTTCTTTATTTTTTGCTTTTAATAAAAAAAAAAAAATACAAATAGTTTTTAACTGTTTTTGACATTTCTGATTATTTGTTGTCGTTAATTTTTCAACAATATACAAAAAAAGTTGATCAGAGCTGCCATTTGCAAATATTTAGTTACAGTTTGTATGCAAACATTATCTACATATGTATATGTGATGTGTCACTCATTTAAAGCTATATTTTACTTTTTACTAAAATAGTATAATATGTAATAAGAGGGTTGTATGGGTCTATGTGTTTTAGTTCTATTTATTTAGGAAACAACATAAATAATATATCTATGTACGTATAAATATATATAAAATATATACATAGGTCTGAATACATACATATATAAAACTTGAAATGTATGAAATTCTCTTACATTCTTATAACGAACAAAATATACATACGTATGTTAAGGCACTTCTTCCAATTATCTATTTCTTAGTAATTATAATTCTTCCTTAAAATGTATTTTTATGTATTTTTTTAATTAAGTACTGCTACTGTGCGAGCAAAGGCACAACATCGAAACCATCAAGTGTTTTAATTTATTTTGGCTTCAGGTTCTAAATTTTTGGCAACTCTTTGGTACGACCTATTTAATAAATAAATTTGTAAATAAAATTTCCGATTTATAAGAAGGAAGTAGTTTAAATAAGTGCCTCGGCAATAGACATATACAATAACACTAAATAAAGATTATACATTGTCTTATTAAATTTCAAAGTCATTTCTTTTAAAGGAATGAAGTTTGCACAATTTCTGCTTTTTTAAGTCGTTCTTTCCTTTACTACTACATCACGTGAAAATTCTCATTTATTTATTTATTTATTTTTTTTAAATCAATTTTTACGAAAAAACTATTCGTTCAACGTTGGCGATCATACTTCTTTGCATTAAAAAGAAGAAAGTTGCATCGTTGCCGTAATTTATGGATACATTGACTTAAGTTTAAAATAGCTAATCATAAACTAAACTCAGTGAAGCTTTCGAAAATATTTTATTATTGAAACAAATAACTGAACTTATGTAAGCTATGTACATCAATTTCCAAAAAAAAATTTAAAACTTGAAAAGAGGTGAAAATAAGCATCTCTTTAAAATTTAAGAATAATAAAATTTAAAAAATAAAATATGATAACACTGGGCTGTGCGAACACATGTGTGTGTCATTCGTACAGCCATTGAATTTGTTTTCTTCCACAAAATACTCTCTTTTGGTGTCGACGTCTCCTTTTTCGCTTCTCTATATAAAAAAAATATTGTGTATTTGTTTTGATTTCTACTTCTTATCATTATTTTTATTATGTTTAACAGTAATGACAACTTTTTACAAGTAAAACGCAAAAAAGATTTAGGTACACCAATAAGCTTCATGAAGCAATTAATAAGCAGTTTAGGCAACTGACTTTTCTTTACTTTACTAAAAAAAATAATTTTTCTCCCAGAAAAAATTAAAAATAAAAATTTGTATGCAACAACACCTAGTTGACAATATTAATGACTTTTTAAAATTTCATTTTCGAACACATTTTAAATTATTAAAACAATGTTAAAATTTAACATTAATGAAAAGAAATGAAGAACATACAACACAACAAAAAATGTATCTTCTTATTTACAAGTACCTATATTTGAGTTAGAAATTAAATATTTTTCTTTATCTTAAAAAATAAAAATATTTAAACGATATAAGTACATACATACATACATACATATGTATATTTTTAGCGTTCGAAAGAGTCTTGTACATGAACAAAATTAAAACGTTTTTTGATTACAAAAAACCTTTAACCACATATCAACAAAAATGTATTCAAATAAAAGAACAATGTAAAAAAAAAAAAAAATTTATCTTAATATGAATTAATTTTTTTTTTATTATATATTATATTCTTGATAAAATGACTAACTGCGTCCTATGAACTCTATAACACTTTAGTCATGGATACTATGTCACGACGATGTGACAGAAGTACTTTAATTTAGCGAAGCCGGCGCACATAGGGGTATTTTGCCAATCTAGCCTGACATTTGGTCAAAAGTGAAATTTAAGAAATGTAAAAATTTAAGTACGCAGCTCGACAGACAACAAAATTGCATCGTTTAGTGAATTTTCAAAACTTGCTTGATATTTGTCGTTTTGAGACACTGTTAAAGTCAAGAAAGTTGAGTAAATTGCATGGGTACTTATTGACTTTTTACGGTTTTGAGAGGTTTATAATATATTTTTTGTGGCTAAACGAAAATAGATTTTACATTGATTTCTTTTTCTGTGAAGCACTATACTAACAGCTGCTTCAAAATTAACGAAACGGTTTTTTTGTTCACTTTTTGAGAAAAAAAAACATCAAAAGGTTTTTAAAAGTGAGGGCCGTCGCGATCCTTAAAATGTTATACTCACGATAAAATATTAAATCTCTACTATTAGAGTAAAAAAAAAACGTTGCGCGTTTTTGCGTTTTTTTTTTAATGATTTTTTGAAAATATCACCTTTTTTCTGTTTTTGCTCATTTTGCATAGAAAAATAAATATTTTGTGGAAATTAGCAAAAAAAAATAAAAAAAAAAAAATTTTTTTTACAAAGTCGTTTCGGGGGGTGGGGTGATATCGGGGGGATACCTCCCTTTATCAAGAAACTTATGCTGACGATAAAAGATGCATTTGCTAAACAAAAGTATAGGAAAACTTAAAAAAAGTTTTAAAAAGTAGAATTTTTCAGAGGTAGGATTAGTTCTTCTTAAAAAAACTTTTTTTCCCTTAATCCGATTTTTCTTATCTTCAAGCTTTACCAGCCTATGACTATAGCACATATTTCTGCCGAGTTTCATTGATCTAGGAACACTCAATAACTTTTAAGAAGTAATAATATAAGCTAAAAAACAAGTGATGTCCGGCTAGATTGGCAAAATACCCCTATGTGCGGCGTTGGGAAGCCATCAGAATTGAAAGTCCCTGTGCCCGGCCCAAGGCTATAGCGAAGCCGGCGAATTAAATCCACCAGAGTTTATTTTTCCTGCACCCAGCTGAAGGCCGGCTGTCTACAGCACTTTTTTGAACGAAGACTTCACAGCTTTCTTTGGAAAATTATTTCATACTAGTAAAATGTCATTTTCAAAAACGCTTTTCAGTTAACCATTTTGAATGGTATCGAAAAATTAAATAAAGGCCCAACGATTTCAAGAATTTTGGGTGATTACCGAAATGAAAGATCACCCAAAGTTTAAAATGGAAAAATTCCATAAAAAACAGGAAAAATTGCCCCAAATTTTCATCTAGTTTTTTTCAATGTAAAAAATTGAGGCCATTTTTCAAGTTTTGGGCCATTTTTCATTTTTCAAGGTTGGGACCATTTTTCGATTTTGGGCCCGTTTTCAAGTTTGGGACTATTTTTTATCATTCGATTTTGAGGCCATTTTTCAATGTTGAGGCCATTTTTCATTTTGCCAATATTTTTAGAATTTTTTGGGGCCATTTTTCAATTTTTGAGTAAACAAGTAAGAGCGCCATATTTGTCTGTGCCAAATCTTATATACCCTTCACTATGTGGTGAATATATTTTTTCAAGTATCTCTGTAGTCTATCTATCTATGTAGTCTCAAGGCTGCAAATATTTGATTCAACAACCATAATTGAAGGCGAATTGATATACATATGTATATGAATTCGCCTGTAATAATTTTTTTGTGTAAAAAAAAACTTTAAAAAAATGAGGCAGTCGTCTTTTTTTTGCTTATATCTCAGCAGGTTGTTGACGGATCTTGCCAGTTTTCAATACCGATTTTCTCGAAAGTATTTTCAAACATAACCCTGGGTGACCTATGGGAGCGACGATAACTTGATTTCAACCAACACACGGATAGACGAACATGGCTAAATCGACTTCCCTATCTATAAGGATCCAGAATATATATACTTTTTAGGGTTGCAAATGAATATTGAAGAAATTACGAAGGGAATGACAAACCTATATATACCCTTACCACATGTGTCATTCCGTTGTAATTTATACAATATTCATTTGCGACCCCATAAAACATATATATACTGAATACTTATAGATAGGGAAGTCGATTAAGCCATATCTGTTGAAATCAAGTTTTCTCAGCCCCCCGATGTTGTACGGAGGGCTGAAATTTAGAAATTTTCCTGAGATGTTTGCCATTGAAAACCAAGTAAAATCGCTTAATAACTGACAGAGATATAAGCCAAAAAAGGTGACTACCAATTTTTTTCTTTTTTTTACACAAACGTGATTATATATGTGTGTTTTGAAAAATGTACTAATATACACACAATGTGTCACACATACATACATAAATAAATGCATAAATACACGTAGTTAGGGGTATATAAGATTCGGCATAGCCGAATATAGCGCTCTTACTTGTTTTTCATTAATGTTTTTCTTTTTACCACACACAAGGTGGGCCAAAAGAAGTCATCCAACAGACGAATTGTTACGCAAAAAAATAGACACGATTCCGCGTTCTTGGGGAGTGTATCGCTCCATGGCTTGTTCACTTGTATTCTACATCTGTCTAGTTCACAAATGTCAAAACATTTGACATTGGCCGTTTTTTTGTCTGAATGAATGTTTTTTCTTTCAGTGTACATGCATATATAGTAAATTGTGCAAAGAACTTTATGCACACAAACAAAAAAACGAGGTTAGCAAGTATGAGCCCTAATCCAATTCACATTTCGCTCATTTGCTGCAATAACGTCATAACTCAAAAAAACTAGTTTTTAAGTTAATGATGCAGAACTGTTTACTATATTATGCTTTATATTGTGTAAAAAATTCATGCAAATGGCTTGTTAGCTCACCTCTTGATAGAAGAAAACTTTTTTTTATATTTCTACTGAGTTATATGTAAATTAAAAACTTTAAACTCATTTTCCGCAAAACAAGTTTTTTTGAGTAATGACGTTATTGTAGCAAATTAGCGATTTGAGCTTTTAAATGCACTTAAAAAATTACTTTTAACGTGCTTAAAAAAATGTAAATCATTTTTTAAACGTATTTTTGGATGTTTCAACAATAGCTTTTTTCTCTCTTGTTCGTTTCTATCAATAACTAGCCAAGCCCGGCGCATTCTGCGACATGTCGCATGCGAAATTTTTTCCATCACACTTTTTATGTTTATTTTTTTACTTTTTATGTATTAGACATGAGTAATGATCTTTAATATACTCAATATATTTATTTTCACAACAAAAATCAAACTTAACAAAATATCTTTAATAAAGAAAAACAAAAATAAGTATATTCACCTTATATATTTTAAAACAAAGAACATAAACTAACTGAACTGAGAATAGTATTACTAATGTCAAATACGGTTGTTTTTAATGGAATATGCAGTCCTAGCTGCTTCTACCTGTTGGCCATCGCAACAAAACGAATGCAAGTGGGATATACCTGGAATGCTTTGTACTTCCTTCCATTTTTCGTCAGACTTATAATTTAGAGACAAATTTCCAATTTAAGCAGATGACATAAAATACATTTTAGTTTTATTTGTGTTTTTTTTGCACATCGATAAAACTTTAGTGCATCGGGTAAAACGACGTTTTTAGATTTGATTATTTGCAAAACTTTTCTTTTAATGACGGCTCCAACTCCATCAACTGCTCCCTTTCCGTGAGAACTAGCAACAATTTGTTTAATAATGTCATTCAAGCTTGTCAAAAATCAAAAATATTTATCATTTTTAAATTGAGCGCAGCTTCCATCAGAAAATATTAAAA
>NDXZ01011951.1:0-17028 GCA_003055125.1 Paykullia maculata
ATTATATTTGTGTGTAAGACATGTCTTTGGGTAATTTTAAAGAAAACAAATTTTCGATTTTGAAGGAAAATTTTTTTTTTCGAGATATAAGCAAAAAAAATTTTTATTTTTTTTTTGTCTTTTAACACAAAAATGATTATATTGGGAAAAAAGCAAAAAAAATGTTTGTGTATTTTGAAAAAAATTTACTAATATACACACAAAGAGAACGTAGTGAAGGGTATATAAGATTCTGTATAGCCGAATATAGCGCTCTTACTAGTTTTTATATAAAATTTTTAACAAATCCTCTAATTGAATAAAATTTAATTTATGTACACACATAATTTCTTAACATAGAAAATTTACAGTATATAACAAACAATTCTCGATAAGTTTTAGTTTATACAAAAGATTTTTACAAAATGTTTGACAAATTCTTTTGTGCCGTTTTTGTAATACACGTGAGTGCTTCGTGTAGACGTTTTACGTGTGTTTTGCTTTTGTTACAATAACAAATCACATACAAAATTTTCACTCAAAATGCTCACTTGTATTATAAAAACAGCACATTCATGTTTATTTTTCTTATGTGCTGTTTTTATAATACAAGTGAGCATTTTAAGTAAAATTTTTATATGTATTTTGTTATTGTAACAAAAACAAAAGACACGTAAAACGTCTACACAAAGCACTCACTTGTATTACAAAAACGGCACATTAATTCTTTAGCTTAAGTTTTTTGAGTTTTTTTTTGTGTATATTTTTTAAATAAATTATCTCTGGACTAAAACAATTTAAAATTAATGTTCCCTTTTTAGGTGATCAGAATTTAAAATTTTGTTTTTTAGTTAAAAAAAAACTTAAATCTTAGATTGTTTTGTTTGCTTGTACATACGTGAATTAGATTTATGTCTGTACCGTCACCGAGTGACATAACCAGACAGTGGACAAACCACGAGTTAAATTTTTATGCGTTAACCATCGTCCCTGTGTGACTTGCAAGGAACACACAGGTAGCAACTTTCTACCCATTATGATTCAGGATAATAGAGTAGGAACCTTGCTTAAGAGCTCGGGCTATCTAATTACCCTTGCAAAGCCTGAGAAGATCCGGCTGACCGAAGTCTGTCACTTGCACAAGCATCAGCCAGTACTGTGGTCTTCTATTGCACAGCGTGTTATTTAGTAACACTCATAGAGGTGTGTGTTGAAACATCTGAAGACGAATATCAGCACAAATTGACACCTTTTTCTGCTAGTTCTGCTAATACAAAATCCTGGTAACCAACCACAACCACCACGTGTACCCCGAAGGGACCTCTACCAATAACCAGTTCAGAACTCAGTCCTAGGGGCTTACTGGTTCCCATGGTACCACCAATTTGGGTCCAGCCACCCAAGGCTAAGGCGAGCCTCTTTTCCACGAGAGCATTAGCACCATGATGGAATTTTATCATCATAATGCTTTTATAATTGCCCCCGGGGGGGCAAAACAAAAATCAAAATATTATAAATTGAATTCAACAAGTTCCGTTATATGTCCAAGCAGTTGTTCATCCGAAAATATTATTTTATTTATAATTAAATTACATATGTATATACGACGGGTCGTTGTTTATTAAATAAGTTTGCTAGCTCAAAATCATATATTCATCAATAATATTCTAATATGTATAATATTAATATTTCTAAAAAAATTTTTGATTGATAATATTGATTATTAGATAATGTTTGAAGATTTGCAATATTCTAAACAAATTATTTAAAATCTACATATTGATGGTCAAATGTTGACGTTGGAAACTGGAATTATTACATATGTAGGCCAATTATCAATAATGCCAACCTTTAATCATTATATACATATGTTTATTAATTTTTGTTTTTTCTGTAAGAAGCATACCAGCTGATATTGACTAAATAGTTTGGTCACCTAATAAATAGAATAAATATTAATCTCAAAAAATAGTAATTAATAATTAAATCGTTAAATTTTTTTTTTTTAATTAAAAATTATTATCATTGTTGTTATAAACTTTTTTTAACAATTGTTAACCAATGTCAAAACTACACAGGCCAACAAATGTTTAACCTAGCAACCACAGTATGTATACTTTTCTAAAGGAATATCATAACATAGAGATTAATTTCTTATGTCGTCTAGAAGTCATACCAATTGGTTTTAAAATAAAGATTTAACCTCTGTTGCATTTAAAATTAAATATAAATTTCACTAAAATTGAAAAATCCCTGGATTTAGCGCAGCTTAAACCTTCAAAGAAGTATAATCTGGTCTCAGGGTATTGACTTTTTTCAAATTTTGTTGGCCTGTGTTATTAGTTTGTGGTTTAACAATTTTTATTTCGAGGTAAATTATCGATGGCAAAAAATAATAATAAGCTAAAAAAAGCTGTCTGGCGACATTATAAAAGGTCGAGAAAAGGGGTTTATTTATATGTATATTGTAACTGATAAAAAAAAAAAACTGAAAATTTAAATCTACGAAGCCAAATTATTTATCTCAAAAGCGAAAACAATTTAACAAATTATTTAAATGCAAATCACGAATATTGATATGTGTTTATCTTATTTAGTCACCGCAAGTAAAAAATAAAAAAGTAAACTTTTTTAGAGGTGTCTAGCTTTAATGAATTTTTTGATAAACGTGGATTTTGAAGATTATTTAATTTGAATTTGTAACTTATTTTTGTTTACAAATCGAAATGTTAATAAAAAAAAAAATGCCACATCTTCTCGACTGAATTTCGTCATTGTTTTTGTTTATACCTACAATTTGCAAACACTGTACTTTCAGTTAAAAAATATATTAAAAATAAATTTCACTGATACAAGTCCAAATACATATTATGTACAATCTACATCCTATAATGAGACTTTTAGTATTTTAAAAAAATCTTTTTTTTTTTTGTCAAACACACGACTTGTTATCAATATGTAGTTTGAAAATTGAATTATTCCACACAGACTGTTGTTTTACAAAAATTCATTAAGAGATTTTTTATACCTTTTTTATATAGTAACTCGTAATCAATAGAATTTTGAATTCAATGAACTATTTTATATAAATATTTTGTTATCTGCCACAGTGAAGCGATTTCGAATTAAATCCGTTACCCCTAGAGATCTTTTCAGGTTTTACTACATTTTTACAATATATGTACATACATTCATATTAGTTTTCAAATTGTATTTTAAAACATAAAATATTAATAAAAACATATGAAACATATATTAATTTCTAGGAACACACATACATACAGACATCATATGCATAACAAATATTTTTAATGTTTCCTAGTACACATACATACATACATATGTATATTATATTTGAAACCCTTGGTTTACGTGGTAGTTTGCCGCACTCGCAAACTGTCAAGTAGAGTCTCATGACTCCGTTTTGACATTTGAAACCCTTAGTTTGGCATCGTTGTGTAGGAACTTGTGTACACAATTTTTAAAAGTTGGCCGTTTATAGACCGATTCAGTTGATACTGATATTCCCCCGAAGTTTTTTGATACTTTAATAGTATGTTCAACATCTTGAGGCTTCAAAAAGTTTATTTCAACTAACAAACATATCGACTTCCTTATTTATTTATTTCACCACCCATAGTGACGAGTGGTGAAATAAAAATTAGCGATAGAAAGGCAAAGGCATATAAAGTTAAATAATTTAATAAATTATATTTTATTTATCGGTTCTAGCACACTGTGCTTAAAAAAGCAGCACTGACTAATTTAATCCGCATTCTAAGACATTAATTAATCATATAACTATAAAAATCAGAATCTGTTTTTTGCTGTACCACGCTCCATCAACCGAACCAACGTATTTTCCATGACAACAGATTTCGGTGAAATGCCTTATAAACTCGATCTATTAATTTTAAAAAGTTTACTTGGAAAGCAAAATAGCCTTTGAGAAATCAGTACAGTAGTGCAGTCGTTGGTGGAATAGCACATCTTATTGAGAAAAAAAAATATATAAACAATTAAAATATAAGAAAATTTAAATTTTAAAACGTAGAGCAAAAATATAAATTTTAAATAGACAAAAAAACTTTATAAATTAAAAAATTCGAAGCAAAAAAAATAAACACGTTTTACAACAAAAATGTCTTCAAAGAGAATAGATTTAAATAAAATGTGCTTCTTTGTCCTAAGTGGCGTCTCCAATCCATTGGGCAAAGAGTTGTCAGTTGAAATGTGTCGTCGTTTTAAGCCAGGATCTGTAGCCATGCTCATCGATGGCTCGGACCAAAACCTACAAGAAGTTCGAAAAGAAATCGAATCTCTTGAAAATAATATTCAAGTCGTTTGTTTTAATTTGGACGACTGGCAACACACAGACTACAATTTATTCCGCAACCTACTTTCCACTGTACTCAGTCATGAAATTAATGGCAATAAGCAGTTTGAATTTACATTTATTGTTCACAATGAGAATAATGCCGCCACACATATGCTAATGGAACCCCAAACCACTGATGAATGGAAGATGTATGTGCAACAAAACCTATTTGCCCCAATTGTTCTTAACCAGGAATTCATTAAATGTCCACAACTGAACGGCTTACCAAAACTAATGGTAAATATTAGTTCCAGTCTATGGGTTCAACCGTTGGTTTTTAATTCTCTATTGTGCTCCAGTAAGAAGGCCCGTGATATGTATTTCCGTTCGTTGGCCGCTGGAGAAGCTGACAAAAGTGTTTTCGTTATAAACTATGGACCTGGCATTTTTAATACCCATAAGCCTGTCTATGATTGCAACAACAATATCATTGATATTGACGAACTAGTGGGAGATAGCAAAATCGCAAAATTACCCCGCGTGCGGCCATTGCAGGCTACACTCAAACTAATTAACATTTTGGAGGAAACATCTTTCATTTCCGGTCATGATGCCGACTACTATGACACCTATAAATTATGAGTCGTACTGTATAAATATTATTGGAAGCACTTGGCAACCGGTAATATTTATATGATTTTACAACAATTTTTGGACTATGGCTTTCTTATGGATGACGACTTAACAACAAATTACGATTTGAATGAGGATGATGATAATGTAAAATTTATTCAATTAATAAAAAAACTGCTGATTACGATTTTAATTGCTCTGACTTATGGAGAGCAGGAAGATAATGAAAAAAACGAAATATTTCATTTGTGTTTTTTTCTTTTTTTATACCCTTCGCCATAAATAGCTGGGGTATATATGTATAAGTTAAGTCGCTTAGTTTATTAATACTGCAATATGCCTTTGAACCCCCATTAAGTCTATATTTTGATTCCTTATAGGTAGTGGGGTCGATTTAGAAATCAAGTTTAGAAAGCCTTTAGATATTCTATTGACCAGATATACTTGTAGAAAATCCAATTATTGCTGCTTTTTACTTATTTTTTTTACAACAATTTTATCATCTTAGATAACTAACGGACTTATATGTATGCATAAGATTTATGTACCTTATCAATAGTTTCTTGCGATTTAGAAACTATTTATTTTTGGATTTTTGAGCAAACTCTGCAGATAACTAAAATGTAACTGTGAACCTCAGTTTTGCATTAAAAGGTTGTGAACAAGATCTATTGTTTTGTAAAATCTGTTTTATAGGTTATCTCTAGACAAAATCATTATTCATTTCATTGGTTGACACTTGACGAAGAGTATAGAAAATTCTACACAGTCGAATATTGCAGTCGCACTTGTTTTAATTCATTAAATTGTTTTTTTTTGCAGCCATTATTTCAAACAAGTTTGTTTCAGTAGAATTTTTTAGATAAGACAAACAAAATATAGGTTTTAAGTTCAATAAATTTAAAATCTTCTTCTTGTTCTTTTTTTACATTTAAATCACGTGGCAAATCTTAATATTTGATTTGATGTTTATAAACTGAAACCAATTTTAAAAAATCTATTAATTTAGTCTTTAATTCATAAACATACTTCTGAATTTAACAAATAAAAGTATTTTGGTTAAAAAACTTTCAAAAATAGATCACATAACATTGATCTGACTTGTTAAAAAATCTAATAAAAATCATTTTGCAGAGGGAAAACTCTATGTTTGACATTTGGTATAACTAAAGTTCACATGGAAAGGGATTGCAGAAAAAATAAAAATTTGGCCCTCGGTTTAGTTATTTAAATATTTAATGATTTCTATATTTCTTAAATAACTTTTAATTAATACTTTATTTATACATTCATTTTTTAAATAATGGACTCATTTAAACATTTTGTACTAGTAGAGAATTAATTAATTATTTCGGCTCAATTTCTTAGTTCTTCTTTAATTTGTAATTAAATAGAAATATTATTTAGGAGTTATAAGACTACAAAGTCTGTAGCTGATCATAAAAAACTTATTCAGCTGCTTTCTTATTATAATTTAAAATATTTGCTTTGGTGCCATCCAACAGAAACAATTAAGGCAATTATCGATTGCGTCTTGTTCAATAAAGTTAAGGATTTTCTATAAATAAAATAATTATCAACAAATTTTATGTTAAACAAACTTCAAAAAGTAGAAGAGAAGAATACTCTGTAATAAGAATATAAATAAAGATTTAATAAGGATTTTCTAAAACATTGCCCATTAATCGAAAATTTAATCAATATTTTCCCTAAAAAGAGAGAGTATGTCCATAATATTATCGTATATATAATATAATCGAAAACATTTTCCAGTAATCAAGAATTTGTCAAATCTCTTTTAGAAAATGAAATTAAAAAAAATATATATCTATAAAAAGAGACAAGTTTTGAAATTAAAAATTGGATTTTAACTATATGGGTCATTTGACGTCAAGTGGACCAACTTTTGAAATCGATGTCTTCCGATTGGGATGAAATTTGCACCATAACACACCTAACTAAAATTATATTCATTCAGCAATAAAATCATTTTTTTTTGCTATAGAAATGTTGAAAAATTAAATAATTTTAGTTAGGTATGTAACATACCGTCGGAAAGGTTAATTTGTCTAGTTTCTCAGTAAAGTTTTATTTTTAAGTTTTAGAAACACTCGCACACAAATAGGAAAAAATTCAAAATAGTGCATATGGTAAAAATTGAAAAATCCTTGTCTTATGGTACAAAATATTTTTTTTTCATAGATATTAAACTCGCATCCCACTAAGCTAAGTGACCACAAAGGTCTTAAAGGAAATGTTCTAAGCTTTCTTTTGAGCAAAAAAAGGGCCCATTTTGAAAAAAAATTTAAAAAAAATGTAATAAATTTTTTTTATTTTTTTTGGAAAGATTGAAAAAATAGCTATCTAAACTACTTTGGACAAATTTTGCTAAAAGCAATAGGTAATAAGTTACATGGATGAGAAAAAACACCTGGTTGGCAAAAAGGTCAAACTTTGACCCCATCTAACTCGGAGAGTTCTTGACCGATCTTGTTAAAAAATTGTGTCTAAGCTACTATTCAATAGGACTAACTATGGTGCAAATTTCATCCGAATCGATTTTTCAAGTTGGTTCACTTGACGTGAAATGACGCATATGCATATTCACCTTGCTTACATACATCCCGTAAAAACTTGTTAAACTTGTTAATGCGACTTTAAAACTCAAAAATAACACAGAGTTATTTTAAAAAAACCAATTCCATTTATCGAAATTAAAATTTTGCTTTAAATCCTTAAATATTAAAGATAAAAAAGCAGTTATTTTTGAACCAATTTCAATGACCTACTTTTGCTTATCATTAACCTTTAATAAATAGTATTTTGAAAATAAACACTATACATATGCAAATTGTTTACAAATTCTAAAGCAAAAAGTTGTTATTACTTAAGTAGAGCACAAATAAACAAAATGGAAGCAAATTAAACGCGACATTGTTCCAAAAAATATAAAAAATTAATGTTAATATGTATGTATGACCTTGCTTACGAAATGTGTTTGTCAGGCAATTTGTTTTGGACATAATTACACAAAAACCCCATTTACATATACATATATAATTGAATTTGCCAACCATTTAAACCTAATTGCATTTGTAAAAGTGAATAAAAAATTATAATTAAGCTAAATCGGCACCTTTGGCAACAAAATTACAATAAAAGAAATTGAGGATTTGCTTAAGTACATAACCTACATTCACTTTTCGAAAAGAAAATTCAATTAACCCTTTAGGAGATTGACACATAAAATAATAAGGGCCGTTTTAAGAGCCATCTTCACCTCCAAAACGCCGTTTTTTAATATTTTAGAGATTATTATTATCCTCGATTTACCATAAAAATATGCAACTCTTTGCAATGTGTTTTATATAATTTACAAGTGATCACAAAAGCTTAATCAACTAACTGTTAATAATATTTCCTCACGGGTGTTTTAAAATCTTTAGATGACAATTTTTCAAACTGAACATTCAACATTCAGGATGAAGCGCCTTGCTTTAATTTAAAATAAATTGTAAAATAAGATGACTGCTATTTAGATTTATGTCTCTGACATTTTCCTCAAGTCAAGAACTTTTTATAATTCAAAAGAATTACAAATTATTGCATTCGATTTCGATCGAAATTTTGTTCGAACGTGAAAGTTTTTATTAGCATTTGGTAACAGAATTCCAATTAGAATTATTTTTTTTCCATCGAAATTTGCCCCTGGCTTTTTCATTTATGTTTTAGTTGGGTTAATTTGATGTCATTATTTAACGTTGTTGCAAAATATCTATTACGACTTATTGGAATTTTTTCATTTATTAAATTATTGTCCCTAATGGGTTATTTATTTCTTTAATTTTTGCTGATAGTATTTTTTTATTTATTTATTTGTTTTTTTTTTCTTAAATAACAGCAACTTTAAAGAAAAAAATTTGCAAAAATGAAGTGATTTGTAAATAAATCTTATGTTATATGAATTTATATTGGATTGCCAATAAAGTTTAGTTTTAAAATATTCAATCATATGACAAGTCACAACAACTAAGGGCATATTTCTTTTTAATACAAACACATTTCCTGGAAATTTAATGATTTCTATGTAAGATGATCGAAAAGACGACAAGTAAAGAAACATATAAAATATTTTTATTTACTTTTTTTTGTATAAATTTCAGACGAAATTTTAAATGCGTTTGAAATACCTGTCTGACAGTTGGTTTAATCTAAAGGTTAAAGTAAAGGTTAAATAGATTAACAATTTAAAAGATAATATTTAATACAAAATCAGCATTCTTTTGATTCAAAAAAATGTTGCTTGAAACTTAAATGCTTGGGAGTTTGATGATTTTTCTCAAAAAAATAACGAAAAACAGAATTTTATTTAAAAGGGAAGCAATATAAATTGGGAAAAAAACAATTTGTAAGGAGACATTAAAAATCTTTATATTACATTTAAAAAAACTTAAAATTGTTTTTTTTTTTTATTTGCAAATTCAAATCGAATTCTCTAAATGTTACAATAATTAAGTAAACTAATCGTTTTAGCTGTTGTTTTCAAAAGAAATATTTGAAATTGTTATTGAAAACCACATGATTAATAAAAAAAAAAATTCGATTTTACAAGTTCCAGAGTGTGCAGACACTATTGAATTGCACACCAGCACAAGCAGTTTCAGATATCAAATGCCACTATCATTGTATAAATGACGTTCTGCACGAATTCTTTTGAGATAAATTCAACATTTTTTACAAATTTTTTTAAAAAAGTTGAAGGTGTCATGACGTGTTTGACTAGAGAAGAGTTGACTTTTAGTTTTACAGGTTTATTAATAGAATCAATCGTAAACGTTAAAGTAGCACACACAGAACTTAAGTGAAATTCTATATTTTAAGCGAAAAAGCTATAACGCGGCAGTAAAGTGAACTAAGGATAATGGCTATAAAAGAGTGGATTTTATTTATAGCTGTAATAATAGCTGTGACACAACAGGTATTTAAAAAAAAAAAAAAGAGATGTGAGAAAAGTGTATTAAAAGAATGTTAAAGTAAAATGTTTAGAAGCATATTTAAAAATGTTGAAAATAAAATAATATGCTAAATGAAAAATCTGCCCCATATTATTATAAGTTTTGTTAACTCTATTAAGGGATTTTAATAAATTTAAATCTGTCGTTACTAACAAAGACTTTTATAAAACTAGTAAAAAGTTATCTTCATTATAATATTTAAGTGAACTATCACAGATCAAAACATGGGTTCTTTTGCATTACAACCCGTGAAATACATGTAAGCCCGGTCATTTATCTTTTTAGCTAAAAAGCAGCAAAGAACCAGAGACAGTTGATTTTAAACTTAAATCAAGTTAAGCAAAATTACGAAACATATGTATTTAAAACCTTAAAAATCAAATAAAAAAATGGAAGAATGACAAATATTTTAAATTTTCATAAGCACAAACAGAAAAAAAGCGAACAAACTATTTGGGATCTTACAGATATCTTCAATTCAGACAAAAATTTTACTAAGCCAGCCCAAAAATATTTGAAAAATAATTTTGAAGTTAATAAAGAAATTTAGATAGCCGATCTATCATACAAAATGTTTAACAAATAAAAAATTTGTTTGAAATTATTTAAGCAATATTTTTTTGTGTGTTTTCAAAATTATATTTCGAACAACTAAAAAACCCAATTCCACAGAATTCCATTTTCCATTTAAAAAAAATATACAAATTTTAACTTAAACCCCTAAAAGATATGTTGTTAAATTATTTTCGAGTTTAAAATTAATGGAAAAATAGACTTGATATATAATTTAAAAGTGGCTCTTTAGCAAACACAAAGTTCAAGTTGTAAAAAACCTAGTAATAAGCCTTTTTTGTTATTATTAAAAGTAAATCCTACTAATATATAAGGAAAAACAAATTTACATAAAATTTGGCAAATTTGATATACTGAAATCTATGCAGAAGCTTTCAGGTTTATTTCAAGTCAATGTCAAACCAAAAACTTAAGGCTTAACAGCTGTTCCTTCAAAAAGATCTACAACATTTTTAAATTTAAAATTATTTTTAATATAATTTTAAAAAAAGAATTTATTGAAAGAAAAAGATTTCAAAAAGTTTTAAAAATTAACAAAATAATAATTATTAAAGACATTTTATTATGTTCATTCTACAATTTACATTTAAAAATGCATCTCAGAAAAAGTATTGTATTGACAATGAAGTCCACCCTTCGTTTTTGAGAAATTTATTATTCCAAAATTATTAAAGAAAATTCTGATTGTGTTAGTTGGGTTTCAAACTTTTTTGCTTGGAATTTATTTAAACAAGGTGTTGCAAGAGAATTGTTATAATGTAAATACTCATGAGACAAAACTTAAAAAAGTGGTTAAAGCTTAATGTAAAAAAAAACACATTTCATTAACTAAAAAGCTAATGTTCTTAATTATTTGACGTGTTTTCCAGACCTGACTATTCCCATCATTTATATTTTCACATATAAACTACAAAAACATACAAACATACATATTCTAGAAAATTTTGAGACTGAATTTACAATCTCTTTTAAGTTCCACGGAATTTTCTTTTATATAAATTTATTATTTTATTTCTTACAAATTATTTTATGATTATGAAGGAGTTGCATTTTCAGAATATTGTATGCTAATATGTGTGTAAATACATTTTGGGTACAAACGGAGCACATTTGGTCGAGTTGCCCGTTCAAATGGTCTTACGACCTTAACAAATTTAAAATCATTTTCAAGGTTATTTCATCTTTGAACTCTATTAATGAAAAAAAAAACAGGTTGCTTATTTATGATCTTTTTAATATTTGAGAGATATTAATTTTCCTTTTTAGATTATCTCCAAAAAATACCTTTATTTTAAACAAATTGGCTTTAGCTTAAGTCGACTTAAGTAGGTATTGGTTTTTGCTAAAATATATATATTGATTTGTAAGAAAATATTTCTTAAAAATATATTTTTTTACAAAAAGTTATTTATTGAATCTTTTTAAAAGAATATAATAATAATAAATGATCTAAAAAAATACTTTAATTCTAAGTCCAGCCAATGCTGGACGACTAATTTGTGTCCATGGTTGCTGTTTCAGTTTATTCTGTTAAAAAATATTGTAAAATTTTTTACTACTTTGTTTTTAAATCTGACAATATTGTTTTATTAATTTTAGATTCAGGCTGCTTGTGTATGTAACGAAAAAGGTAAAGATGCTTGTGCGGCATGTTCTGATATACTGGTTGTTAGGCCAAAACCTAAACCAAAAAAACCAGATATTAAACTACCACCTATTGGAGACAGTTGTTGGTGTAGCAAATTGCTAATTGAACCAGCTTCATTGCCAAAACCATGTTCCAAGGTAAGTCACTTTAGGAACAATAGTATAGAATAAATAAAAATCCGCTTTAAATATTTAAATTATATTTCGAATTAATAGAACAAAAAACCACCACCGCCTTGTGGTTGCAAACCTTATAGTGCCCCACCATCGCACGTAATGCCACCGTAAGTTTTTCGAAAATATATTTTGTAAAAATAAACTATGGATTTTAATACATTTTTTTTTTATTCTAGACACTACTACATGCCCGCTGCCGCAAAAGATGATTCTATGGCCGCTGATCCCATTAGTGTGAATCTAGCCATACAAGCTGGCAAAGCCATCGAAGTCCCTGAAGCCAAACTTGCCTATGGTTTTATGCAGAAACCTGTTAATAGTCTGCCGAAAGTTTATCAATCATCGATTAAAGAAGAAAATCTATACGCCTTGAGAAAAGATGTAATAACTTTAAAGAAACCAATGCCACCAAAACTTATGCCACTTGAAGAAGATTATCCTGAACCAGAAGATGAGGAACCTACTCCCGAAATGGAGGAACCACCTGCTCTCACCTACAAACAATTAGGTTATGTCGCAGAAAAATTTAAAAATCCTGAATTTAAAATGATCGCTCCTGCACTACCTTATCCGCCTCCCTATGCACCTGCTGTAGTTCCGGGTAAAGTTTATGTGGATTGTGGTTTTAAGCCGGGACGTATTGCCAAACATTGTTTGGAGTAGTTAAAAAATTTTACTTTTAGCTCGTAATACATATGTATATTGCCAAACATTTGTTTGTATTGCAACTTATTGTTACGAAAAACTGTTCTCGATCTTAAATTAAGTAATAAGTGTTTTATATAATATATTTAATAGGACTACAGGTTTTATACATACATACAAACATATGTAAATATTTATAAACAATTTAAACTGTAGCTATTTTTAAATATTTTTATTAGAAAATAAAATTTAAAAAAATCTTGTACTTTTCAGATTTGTGGTCTTAAATTTTTAAAAGAGAAATTGGTTCTAACAAACATACGGTTGAAGAACTTCCCTATTTATAGGGATTTAGATAATAGAGTCGCAAACAACTACGAAAGAAATTGTAAATGGAATAAAAAACGTACAAATATCATATATATGTATGTACATATACCATTGCCACCAAAAATTGTGTGGCAAAAATGTGTTTTAAATTGAAATTGTTAGCTTATTAAAGGCCATAAGTAGGTTCAAGCTGCATTTATTATTAAAGAAAACTATATTAAATATTTTATTAATACAGTTCTTGTAATTTTATTAACCTCTTTTGGCATCCTGAAAGGATTTATTTCCAAAATGCTTAATTTAGTACATATATACAAAGTAATTTTGTATTAAGTTGCGTTAATTTGTGACCAGTGTGTTCTCTCTCTATCTCTCTCCTTTTGTTTAACTGACACATTTTTATTTTACTGGACTGATCTTAATTTTCCCCAAATTGAAAAGCTTGAATATTCGAAAAATCTTAAAGGTCCATAAAGTACCCAAATTATATTGTACTAACTATTAATTTCAAAATCTTTGTTATAATTTTAATAAAAAGTATGTGTGTAGATATGTATATCCATACATAAAAACGTGTACATGTAGATTAAGCTTTCAAAACAAAGTAAAAAAATAATCTTTAAGATAATTCATATCTCATGTAGTTAAACACTGTCACTATTTAAGCAGTAATATACTTACATACATATTCCACTTGGGACTATAAAGTGCATTATATTTTGTTGAATGAAATTGGAGCATGTTGTCGAGTTTGCCTTCCGGTTTGTAAACAGACAGACACAATTTAAGTTATTCGGACATTGCCCTATAAAATTAATTTTTGTTTTGTTTTTTAAGTTGTGCCCATTTATTGTTGCAACATTTTGTTTTATCAGCTAAAATTATTGAAAACAAACAAATCGGAAAAAATATTTAATAACGATTTGTATAACCCAGTAACTTTAAATGAAAAAATGTAAATGTTAGTTTAAGTTAAGGCTTAATATGTAGGAAAATATAAATAGAGCGAAAAGAAATATTTTTTTAGTTTAAAACCATGTACATACATACATATATGTACATATGTATGTATGTATAATTTATTTATTTATGTATTTAAATTTAAAATTTACATGCATTTGTCAATCAACAATTTTTGTCTAACAAGTCTAATTTTAAGAACAAATAAAATTTATATAATAACCAAGAATATCGTTGGTCTCATGTATAAAGGTCATAACTCACATTTTTACGAAATTTCACACAAATACACCTTTTCACAAACATTTAATGCATTAGTATCAGAAATAATGGTTTGATTTTTCTTAATCCCTGAATTAAAAAAAAGTTACATTTTAATAATACAGTTTCTATTATCTTTTAACCTTTTCCTGTAAACTTCAAATTATTTGAGCTAGAACCTTTCTACATGATACCAACGATATACATTCAAATATAATATAATAAACTGTTATTATTATTTTTTTACTTAAGTATAATTTGGATTACTTTAAATATTTTTATTAATACGGTAAAAACAAATTTTGTTTCCCTATTAAAGTAAATTTCGTACGCGAAAAAGTGTGAATTGCAGTTTTGTAAAAAACCGAAGATCTTTTCAAAAATGAAATAGATTAAATGAATTACGGGCAAACAATGACCACTTCAAAATTATTCTATTTTTTTTTTAATATAGTTTAAGCTCGTTTTAAGTTCGAAGTTCGTTGAGTCTTGTATAATTAAAAAACAAGTTAATTCAATTTCTTAAGTTCATATTTAAAAATATATTTTTTTAAACTCTGTTCAACTTGAGTTTGCATTATAGAAAATCATTTAAAGCGTTTGCTTAATGTAAATATTTTGAATATATGTATGCTGATATATGTACATGTTTGAATTTTTAAATTTCGCAAGCCGAAATATGTACATATTAATATTGTCAGCCGAATTAAGCCATCAATAAGATGCACTAATGTAACTCTCTCGCTTATAACTATGTACAAGACATTTAGGGATGGAAAAATTGATACGCTCAAAGTTTTCTGCTTATCTATATATATAAAAGTGAAACTCTGTCTGTGTGTGTGTGTGTATGTTAGCTATAGACTCCGAAACCGTAAAGCCGATCGGACTCAAACTTTGGCAAGTTGTTGTACACATTCCAGGAAGTGTTTATGGGTGGTAATTTTTTTTAAAGAAGTAGGCGGGGCTACGCCCATCTACATATACATGAAAATGAAATACGCCCATACAAAATAACTAAATATTAATTTGTCAGCAACTTGCACTTAACCGATTTTTCTGAAACTTTGCACACATATTGAACTCTCATGATTATACAATTTCGTGATTTGAAAGGTGGACAGTGCCACGCCCCTAAAAAATAAGTTATTATTTTTAGCTACTTTCACTAGATCGATTTTTCTGAAACTTTGCACACATATTGAGCTGTCATGACTATATAATTTCGTGATTACAAAAGTTATAATTTTGAGGTACTTGCACTGGACCGATTTTTCTGAAACTTTGCACACATATTAAACTCATATTAAGGGGCGTAGCAACGCGTGCCGGGCTTGGCTAGTATTAGATATTAATAAGTAGCGCCATAATTTTTAGACTTATAATACATTTTAAAGCAATTGTATGTTAATGTTTTATAGTTAATTTAAATACGTAATAAGGAAACTTATTTTAAAAATTTTTCTGCTACAAATTTTTATTCTAAAAAAAATTTCCCTTTATAATTTCCTTTTATTAATTATATAAACCAAAGTACATTACATATACATAACTAATTTAACTTTCCGGATCTCATTTCTATGACTTATTGATCTTTCATTGCAAAAGAGAATTTACTTTGTAACTTTGTCAAATCCATATTTTTATTTTTCATTTTAATATTTTGAAGGCCAAATCTTTCCGAAAATGTAAAAAAATTGTTTTTACAATCTTTTTGGAAAGGTACAATAACTTGTTCAAGTAAAATAAATAAAATTAAACCATATTCCACAAGAAATGTTGGCTTTTTGCAAGGAGATATTAATCCAGTCATTAATATATTTTTAAACTTTACAAGAATTTCAGTGATAACAAAATTTCTGTAAATCACAAAAAACAATCAGAAAATCTTTACAATTTTTACATATGTATGTATGATCACATATTTTAATTGAGCTCCGTCAAAATTTATTAAACATTTTCCAAAAGATTTGACTTGATTTTGATTTTAAACAATCGTAATTTTTATTTTACTCTTTTAAGACCTTTTTTCAAGCAAAATCCCGAAAGTTGGTATCATTAATAAAAAAAGAAGGCGAAATATTTTAAATTTACTTAAGAAACAAAAAAGTCTACAATAAATGGTAATGTTGCAAGTTTAAAAGCAAATTATAATTAAATAAATACACATATTTTAAATGTAATACAAATTTCACTTATTTGAGACTTTTTTAGACGATAATATTAACGTTTGTGTATCGTAATAAAACTTCATCATCTGAGGTAAAATAATTTCTAAGACTTTATTATTTAAGCTTTATATGAATTTATAGGTTGAAGCAGTTTAGTAAATATGAGTTTAAAATGAAAAAAAAAACTTATTTAAAAGACGGAAATAAATTTTTGACTAAGTTTATCAAAAATTTACATTTAAAAAAATCAAGTTCAAGAGACTTCTTTTTAATACATGAAAATATTCAAGTTCAAAGCCACGTTCAAAAATTGTGTAGC
>NDXZ01011951.1:17058-30426 GCA_003055125.1 Paykullia maculata
GAAGAAGAAAAGACAAAGCAATAATATCAAAAAAATTCATAAGAATTTTATTAAATACAAAATTTATATAAAATGTACATTTAAGATAAAATCTGATTAGTTTAATCGTTAAAATAGTAAACTTTGTAACGGACTAATTATGAAACTTAAGATTTTATTAACAAACTCGCTAATTGGGTTAATAGTGGTGGTAAGAATATTAATTGAAAAATAGTCAAACAACAGAATAATATGGACTTAACTTATTTTGTTGCAACATCTAGATATCGTGTACACAAGCTGTCCCTATTGAAGTGATTTACACTGGCGACAGTTGTGATTGTCCCAAAAAATTAAATTATTTGGTGAATGCACCGCCACCTCCCCCACACAAAGAGTATAAGCCAAGTGAATATGGTTATAAATTAGATGTGCCTCTACAGGCTAAGGCCAAAGTAACCTATAGTTTTGATTTTATGGTTGAGGAGCCTAAAATACCACCTCCACCAGAGGAAGTTAAATGGGATCTTTATGCTAAAATTGATCGTATGACGGCTCATAAAAAGGGTAAGTTTAAAAATGTAATACTAATTTTTATAAAATGCCTATGTTGCGTATGACTGATGGTGTGAAATAAATTAAATGTTAACATTTTGACATACTCAAATCTAAATACTTTTACTTGTTACTTTTACAGTGGAAATTTTATAAAAGTCAACTATTTTTAATTTTTTTTAGTATTAACCATTAATTATTAAAGCTCTTTCAACATATTAAATTTAAAACTTTATAATTTTAATTTACGGCAAAATATTAATATATGACTTAAATGAAAAAAAATCGAATCTATTAAACGAATGTTAAAAAAGTCGCTTATTCGGAAATGCAAGTTTATTTTCAAAATAATAATTTTAACTTTATTTATTTCTAATTCAACATTAAACTGTTATGAAAAGTATTTTAAATCGGTTTGGACCGAACTTTGCATATTTGATTTTTATTTAAAATTAATTTTTAACTTTTCTTTCGCACAGATTGCTACGCCACCAAAGAGGCACCCAAACCTTGTAGTTGCAATCAATGCGCCGCTGCACGTGACTACGGCACGAGGTACGTATCACCTGAAAATAGCGCAGTGCGTTATACGCGAAGCTTTAGACACCCGAATAAAATAGACAACCTAACACCAGCAACCTCGCAAATTATGGCCATATTTTTGGAACCATTAAATCAAACAAAATTGAGTGCTTTCAAATCACGAAATAAGCGCGATATATCTAATATTTTTATGAGACCGCGAAAAACCGAGAAACGTTCAGATCGTGTTGTCAAACAATACAACAAACGATTGAAGGAGCGACCCAGTAACAAGGCCTTCTTAGCGGAAAATTCAAAGCCCATCAGATCGAGATCAGTTGTAGCAGCGCCAGTTGCCCCTGTACGCCCCCTGCAGCAATTGACAAATTTCCTAACTCTGCCACGGCTTAGAAATAAACGAGACATTAAAGGTGAATATGATTTGATTGAAAAAGAACGTCAACAAATGGATTTGACTTTACCCGAAATCATACAGTATTTGCCCGAAACTTTAGATCCTAATTTCAATAGAAACAAATGTTATTCAGGACAGGGTTGTAAGTTATGCGATTCTACAGAATTAATTACTACCACAACCATCCCAACTACTTTAGCTACTGAGACCACGACCACTTCATCGGAAAGTATAGATACTACCGAAGAGACTTTGACTGTTACCGAAACTATAAAAGATAAACAATGGGAAGAGAAAAATGAAAAGCAAGAAACGGAAATTGACAATTCTATAAGTTCAACGCATAAAAAACGTGATGCGGCGAATTATGGAGATGGCGCTTGTCCTTTAGTTTATAACAGCAACATTCCTAATCCAAATTCTCACTACACTTTCGAGCCACTCACTGGTATCGAAGCCATACCCAGACCATTTGGCACCGCCAACAATCCATATGGTTTCGATCCTTTACCCCAACAATATGTGGGAGCTCCCCATAATCCCTATGCACCAGTTACTGTTAATAGTCCTCCTTTAGTTGGTGCCCCTTATCACAATCCAACTGTACAGCCACTTTCTAATGCTCAACTAGATCAAATTATTACCGAAATTGTTAATAGGCATACAGATTTCATTGAAGCCAGTTCCCATCGTGACGGGGCGCTTGTCGATCCCGTCGGAGTGCAAGTAGAAGAAAATAAAACATTTTTGAAAAATCTTTTTGGTGGTCATTTAAATCGTTTCTTTGCTGAAGATCAACCGCCGCAATATCACCAAGTACATTCACATATACCATTACCACCTCTTCCTCCTCCTCCTTCACCACCACAACATTATAATGCTCCAGCTGCGGCTTATGCCCCTTCTAGTCCCATTTATCAATAGATTTATTTATGTATTTTAATGTTGTTAAGTAGTCTTAAGTCTATTTATTTATTGTTTTAATGTAATTTAGTTTTTAATAAAAAAAAAGTAATCATCATGCTAATTCTCTAAATAATTTTATGTTTTTTTTTCTTTCTTTTCATATTTTTTGCAGTTACGTTGGTTACTAAGCAATAAATTGCGTTTATTTAATTGCGATTGTTGATTTTGGTTGGCCTTTTGACATGCGAATGGATCGACAATTCTCTTTATAGTAAATTTTTTTTTTTAATTTTTTGATTAATATTCTTACAAATTTGTTTATTTTGAAATAAAGTTTTTATGCCCAAATTATTTTGAAAGCATTTTATTATCATTTTTGGTTTCATTAAGATGCTCAACTATTGTTTCTTTTTTATTTTCATTAGTTACATACAAATATAAATACAGACGTATGTATGTATTGTTATGTTATATATATGTAGATAAAGAAATTTATTTAAAAATTTAAAGAAAGCACATTTATCAGTTTTCTCAACAAAAAAGCGATTTTTTTTATTCTAAACTTTTTTATACGTTTTAATTTAATATAATAAAATTTTAAAAAAGTATTTGCAATGATAATTGCAGAATACTGTACTTTTGAGAACCTCACTAACATTTAAACTCAAACATTTAATAAGTAGCGATCAAAAATATTAAAACATTTTACACTTTTATTTTTTAAATTTTCTATGTCCACGTAAATGGCGAAGATTCATCTTTTGAAGCTATACAATCTGGAATTCCACAAGGAAGTGTACTGGGTCCTGGACTTTACACCATTTTTACCTCAGATATGCCAGCTATTGAGAGCTTAACTACAGCTACTTATGCTGATGACACTGCCTTTATGTCTTCAAAAGAATCTGCGCACGAAGCTTCCGAAAGTTTACATAGACAGCTTGACATATTTGGAACTTGGCTAAATAAATGGAATATAAGTATAAATACCGAAAAATCAATTCACGTAACATTTACGCTACGAAATGGCGATTGTCCAGAAATATATCTATGTAAATGGTAATGCAATACCAGCATCAAATAAAGTGAAATATTTAGGAATGCATTTGGATAGAAGACATACATGGAAGTATCATGCCAAAGCGAAAAGAGAGCATCTAAACATTAAAACAAAAAAATGTATTGGCTGCTTGGACCAAAGTCAGAACTAAGCTTAGAAAACTAAGTAATTTTATACAAGACAAGGCGAACTAATATCAGGTGGCCTCAGTTCGGAGAGGATTTTTTTATCTATTTTTTTTTATATGAAGTTTGACATTTGGCTTTACAAGAAGAGAGAGACAATTAGTTTTTATGTATGGAGTTTGACATTTGCGTGACGGAAAAAAATAATCAGCTGATAAACTGAGGCCACCTGATATATATTCGCCTTGATACAAGACAATACTGAAACCGGTTTGGACATATGGATTACAACTTTGGGGCACAGCAAGCAACTCAAATATAGAAATTTTGCAGCGATACCAGTCAAAAACATTGAGATTGTTAACTGGCGCTCCCTGGTATATAACAAACAATTGTTTACACAATGATTTAAAGATACCAACAATAAAGAATTAGAGAAATAGATTTAGTGAACGATACCTTAGCAGAATTAGTGAGCACTCCAATGTGTTAGCTATTATGCTCCTAGATGAAAGCGACGAAGTACGTAGACTTAAAAGACTTCATATGCTAGATTTGCCTTTCAGACGAAAGCCATTCCAATACATTTATGTACACATTTTGTATTTTTTTTTTTGTGTTAAATTTATTGGAACTTAACAATTTACGTCATTGTAAACTTTTATGTAATTTGCTTAATATTTAATGTAAAATAGATTGCAAATAAAGAAATTAAATTAAAAAAAAAATTTTTTTAAATGAACAGAAAGAGGTAAAATCGTCGACATAAAATTAACATGCAAAGAAACACCAAAAACGGGGGGAAAGAGAGTAATGCAAAACATTGTTAGCAGCAATAATGTAAACAGCAAGATGTCAAAGGATTTTTTTTAATGCAAATTAAATAATTATAAAGATTCAAATATTTTTATTTATTTCGTAATAAGTCAATATACAAAACACAACAACTTAATCATTTTTATTCATATTTTTGTTAACAGATTATTTTAGGTTTAAAAAAAAATTGTTTTTATATTTGCGTGGTTAGCGTAAATAACGTGTAAATTTGATTAATTTTTTGTTTTAATGACGTGAGCGTAAATGAGCTTGAGTGTTTAAAATATTCGTCGTGATAAAGCCTGTATAAGTAGATTTATTTTGTGATCTTTTTTTAATTTAATATTTTTTTCTCGTGGTCGTAAGATTTTAGTGAGAGTTTTTTCCACTCACGCGAGCGTGCACAAGAGATTGTGATTGTATCTAAAAATTTACTAATTTAGAAATTGTTTAAAACACTTTTTTTGTTAGAATGCAACCTATTAATGGAATGATAAAACAATAAAAACACTTTTGAGAAGTGATAAGACTTTTTTTAAGTGTATCGCTATTGATTTTTTTTTTTTTTTGTTTGCTGGGTTGTGGTAAGTTTATGTTTTTATGACCTTTTTATAGATCGACATACTTATAGTGGCAAAGACATTGTGGCGACTCAACGCCGTTCAACTTATAAAAAGTACCTTTTTTACTACGCTGAAAAACTTGCTAACACTTGTTGGAACCTTTGTGGCACGTACGCCACTAGTTTTTGAAAATTAACAGATATCACAGCACATTTTTTTCCTTTATGTTCATTTAAAATATTAATAAAATTGAATTATAATTTCGTGTTAAATAAACGTTTTTCATTTTGAAACTCCCACAATTGTTGACCCACAATTGGTAATCTACAATCTAAAGCCCACAACATTTTCTTAGTTGGGTGCGATCATAACGGAGAACTAGTATCAACAGAAGAGAAAATATATGGTTTCGCTTTGTAAAATCATAAGGTGGTTCTTACACAATCCATTTATGAAATTATTAAAACCTATGTGACTATATACTTACGTATATCTAAAAAATCCGGGGGTTTAACTTCAATAAAAATTTAAGGACTTGTTTAATTTTAAAAAAATGTTCAATAACTTTAATTTTTTATACCCTTTACCACAGGGGGCAAGGGTATAAAATTCCGTTTGTAATTTCTACAATATTCATTTGCGACCCCATTAAGTATATATTTTCTGCTTATAAAAAAAGTAGGCAAACATTTTTTATTTATAAAACTAGCTGAGAGCCCCGGCTTCGCACGGAAGTTATTTACTAATGAAAAAAATTAGAAATGCGTTTTGCGAAAAAATTTATGTATATCTATATTTAAGTATTTTAATTAAAAAACAACAATTTCAGTACACAGAAAAAACTAACATATTTTTCTTCAAATTGTTGCTTAACATTAGTTTGAAATTTAATTATATATGTATATACAAAGTATAATAACTAATACAATTATTAATTTAACCAAAAAAAAAAACAATATTTTCCATGAACCATTACAACGACTTTATACTAAGTGTCGAACATTAAGCTGCTATTAAAAAAGAATTTGGATCATGCTTTAATGTGTATTTTAATTTGTTTGGTGTATTCAACGTAAAGCTTGATGGTAAACAATATTTTTTGCTGTTCTTTTGGGGAAAAAAAGGAAAAGAACTGATGGTTTACCGACCCTCGAACACGCTACGTACAACTGACCGTGGGAAAAACACTGTGACTCTAGGTTTAGCCCACACACTTTTAAAGATTGTCCCTGAGATTTGTTAATCGTCATTACTGGTGGCTGGATTTTTTTTAAGAAATAACTAAAATCGATTAAATAAGGCTTTTGTTATTATGGAAAAGTGAACAATTTAAAATTATGAATACACCAAATTAAACTTTGCAAATACATATGTATGTATATGTATAATTTGCTCAAAAAATTGAAATTTGAAAAATATTTTTAGTTTCCATGTAATAAGTGTTCTATACGTCCTTATATATTTTCAATTAAAAACCGAGCTTTTTTCTTCGAAAACTAAAGAAGAACATAGCAATTCATTTCCGAA
This sequence comes from Paykullia maculata, assembly GCA_003055125.1. NCBI lineage: Eukaryota > Metazoa > Arthropoda > Insecta > Diptera > Rhinophoridae > Paykullia > Paykullia maculata. The sequence continues at coordinate 23,527 of NDXZ01011951.1, forward strand.
AATAATAAGTTTTTTATTATACCTATGACACTTATTTATAGAAATATAATTTTTCCACGCACCAAAGGTAACATACAAATCCATTAAATGCTAAGGATTGAGTAAAAACTATAAGAATAAACAATATGCAAATAAATATTTTGAAAAAATCAAAAATCGGTTATACATACATACAAAAGAAATGACCATATACATATGTGAAATTGACATAAAAAGTACTATTTCTTTGAAACTATATTATTTTAATTTAATAAATTTTTTATATTTACTATTAAATATTTTATTTGCTGGGCAACTTGCTTTATAATACTTAGATTTTGAAAAATTCGATTTTTAAGTATAAAGATCGGTTTGATACTATTTTTGTAATACACAACACGAAAATGGTTTCAAAAAGTAAAAGTACTTCAGCAAATTGCTACAACACGTTAGAGTTCGAGATTTTGAACTTTAAAAGGTAATTTTAACGGGTCTATTTGAATAAACCTTATGTTTCTTATAAGAACTACAGGAACATTTTTATATAAATATTAGAGTAAAACATACTGTGTATGCATTAGAAAAAACACAGAAATTTTCATTCAATAACTAATTCATCAGCACGCGCTATATAAGAATTTTTTTTTTTTGCGAAAATTGCTGTTTTGTTTATACAACAATATTTCCATATAAAAAACTCCCAAGTTGTAAAACACACTCAACAGAAATTAAGAAATTTAAGGAGAACTATACAACGTACATAAATATGTATATTAATAAATACACTTTAGATATTGACTATCACGGCCTAAAATAAACACAGTTTAAAAAATCAGCACCCAGAATCCATAGCTTTTGATAATTAGTAGCCAAGGTAATATAGGAAAAATGAGAAGCGAATAGGAGGCAATTTATATATTATTTCTAAACAAAAAGGAAACTTTTTATCGAATTCGTACATAAATTGCAAGGTATCCGACTCTAAAATATCTCTATTTATGTATTGCGGTGCCACACTCTCTGCTCAAGGCAATTTTTACATAAATAAGGAAAGTTATTTTACAGGTAATGGTACAAAGATTTGATACAAAAGATATAGCAGATCTCAATACTTCTAAAGTAATTTATTTGAGTTTTGTTGGTTTTTGCATAAATAAGCCTACATATATCAAAAAGAGCTACGCTAAGTTTAATATGGCACCTATTACAGTTTCTCAAATATCATAAACTATATATGTATTTCTGGAATAAAATGTATTTGAGTTGTTTGGGCGATATCACACCCCCTGATCAGATTCTTATAATTTTTGGCTCGGAAAAGTAAAGTTGTATAAGAGTTAATCGTACAAAAATTTAAGAGCACAGTTTCCCAAATATGAAGTAAAATGTATTTGAGTTGTATGGGCAGTACCACATCCCCTGACCCGATCCTAACAATTTTTTGCTCGAATAGAATAGATATAGTTCTACAAAATTTTGAGATGATAGATTTTACAGTGCTCTTTACATATCAAAACATGTATTTCAAATGTGTAGGAGGTGCCACGCCCTTTATTTTTGTCATACAAACCGTCTTTTGAAAGTTACGAACCAAACAAAAAAAACTTCAGGCAAATCGATCCAGCCGTTCTCAAGTTGTGCGATCACATACATTGACCATTTCATTTTTATATAAACACATATATAAATTATTTTCATAAAAAGTTTTAAAAATTATCAAAAGTAAAATTTACACCAAATTCAATAAATCTTACATGTTGGATTTCCCATGCATAGTTAATTGAGTTATGATTAAAGTAACAAAAAGATCAAATAGTTTTTCTTAAGTTGGTAAAATTTAAAACATTTAAAACTAAAAATCAATTGTTTAATAATTTCGAGCTTTGAACTTTTTTCGTGACATATTATTTATTTTTAAGTCTTTTTCAGACTTAAAGCAAAAAATATCTGTTCGCTTTACCGCTTTACAAAACCTAACAAAAAACCAGTAATATCATCTGTTTTTAACCAGCTTGCAACGTGCCTCACCCCAGAAGTTAACATTGAGTTTAACAGTTAAGTTTTAACATTTCTGTTTCTGGCTGCAAATTTAATATTTTCACACACAAAAATTTAGCTTTTAATTTTTATAAAAGCGCGAAAAACGCTAAAATGGCAACGCTGTAAAAAACTTTAAACAGGCATTGACGATAAAAATTTTAACGGACTTTGAATTTCACAACTACCGATAAGTTGTAAACTGAATATAAATAAAAAGCGTTTTACAAATACTTTATTTATTAAAAAGTATGCAATTTACTCTATCCTTATGATTAATACTTTGCTTTAAGAAAATTAACGAAAGGTTTTTTATTCTTTTCAATAAATTTTCCATAAAATTTGTACTGTTTATTAAAAAAAATAATTTTAATTCTTTATATACTTACGTATGGATATAATAAATTATTCTTTATAAAAAATTGTTTACATATTTATAATTTACGCTTTATAATTTGCTTTATTTACTTAAAATGTTTCGAAAAATAAATTTTGTCACAAACTTAAACTTTTTTTGCAAAAAAACGAAACATTTTAAAAAAGAAAATATAAGTGTTTTATTCGCTTACAGAAAATTATTTTTCATGTTCATCATTTTTTGTAAAATGTTTGTCTCGTTTTTCAAGCACTTAATCATTTTTTTCCAAACAATAAAATTACTGCAAATAATCGGAAATAAGACGGGCTTAAGGCCAAGATTTAAATACACATAAGAAAGTGTGCATGATTTGAGGAAATAAGTAAAATGTTGTGTTATTTACTTATTAATGGAATGTACATTTGTTATAGTTAAAAGAAATGTAAACAAAAGAATGTTTAATTCTTGTACAAATATGTAAAACATATGTAATTAAAATTAATTATAAAACGTTTAACATTATTTAGTTCACGTTTAAAACATATGTATATCACGTATTTACCTAAAAATTTCTAAATCAGCACATAATTCTATAGACAAACAATTACTGAGATATTTAAGAGATTTAAGACTAAACAAGAACCTCAGTTAGAATGAAGAGACAAATATTGAGACACTAAAAATGCCGAAACATGGAGCAAATTTGAACTTAAATGTAATTCTCCTAATTGGATTGACAGCGATACTTAGCATTAAGGTAAATAATTTATATTCAATTTGAATTTTAATACTTAAATGGAAATTTCCCTTTATATGCTAAGATTGCAACAGCAAAATTTGAGAACTTGTATCAAAAATCATATGACTATATAGACGTGGCCAAAGAAACAGCCAGCGGTCGAAGTAAAGGTCAGACAACGCGTATTTTTACGACTGGAGATGAATTGGATGAACAATTCTGGTTAAATTATTTGGGGGAGGAATTTCGACATGCTGTTCATTTACAAGTGGATCATGAAAACAACGTTGTGCCAATTGAACAGAAAATAACACCGAGGCAACAGTTTAGATTAAATAATATAGAAACTAAAGATGAGAAACGCACAAGATATGTGCGTCAACCGGCTGATGATAATAAACAAATACCAGTGGAGTCTTTGTTAAAACGTAACAACAATCAATATCCTACAGAGAAACCGGAAACCTTTAAGTCGACTACTGTCACAACTCCATTACACAACATCGAAGAGAAACATTTACACAACAACACCAAAAACACCAAACAAAAACACAACAAAAAAACATCAAAAAATAAACAAAAATTACTCATACACAACAAATATAAACAAAAAATAATTAAAGTCAAACCCTCTAGTCCTCTTAAAGCCATACATGAACCGATTGTAGTGAATTTGCCCGAAACTGAAGAAACCGAACATCAAATTAATGAGCAACAATTGCCGGTGATTGTACAAATGCCACCGGTTATTTACTATCAAAAACCAAAATTATATCCTGGCCAATGGAAAAATTTACCGTTTTTACCGATCAGTTTTTATAATGGACAAACTCATAATTTTCCTTTAAACAATCAAAATTCCAATTTGTTTATTAGAAAAATTTCAAGTACAGATTTGAATCACCACCAGCATCAAAACACACAAAGTTACTCTACACGTACACAGTCTGGCCACCCACATTCAAATGCAGATGACATGGCACAACAACCACAACAAGAGGAACACACATCTCAAACAGACTACACTATACACAGACCAATTCAACAGCAAAACTACCCTTATCAAACACCTTCACTCTCTTCAATATCTCAAACGCAACTTGCGGTCGCTTCATTTGATCCAGCTTCTTCTTCTTCTTCTAGATGATGTGGTTACAAGGAGCATATTTTTAGGATTTATCAATTATTCATTGGTGTATTAACTAGACATTCAAATGATTAAGTTTTAAGGTAATTTACTTATTATGGTTTTTATTATTAATTTATTAAATTAAATGTTGTGATAAAAAAATGTGTTTCATTTAATCAACCTATTATAACAACAAACAAACAACATGTTGTTATTTGTGGAAAGTTACTTACAGAAGTTAAATTTTCCACAAAAAAGTCTTATTTAAGATTCGATTTTTTTTTTCTATTTTATTTGTGTGATTCAATTTCGTACATCAAATTTCGCGTGTTTGTGGAAAAGTCTTGTCTTTAGTGAAATTTGAATTTCTTGGTAATAATTTAATTTTTTGAAATACATATTACATTAAGGCGATAACTTTTTAACGTTTATTGCAAATATCAAAATGGCCCTAGCATAGTCGAGTAGGCAGTTGAAAGTTGTTAAAGAAAATGTTATTAATTTTTCGCGGTTGTCAAAAAAGTACACCCACAAAGTACTTATTTATTTAAGTACTTATTTATCCAAAAAACGCACCTGGCTCAAATCTGTATTTAAAATTTGCGGTAAAGGGAAAGAATACGCTGTTTTATTATAAAAAAGTAATAAAAATTTTCACTTTTTTATCTTTCCCCTATTTCAATATATTAAAACTTAAAAAGAAAAGAAAAATATGTGGAATATTTCGATTTTTCCAAAACGTGGTATTAAAGAAATACTGGACATATATTCATTATGCAAAACATTATATCTGTTAATGATTAAACAACATGGTACATACATACATATGTACATATGTATAGTATGTCGAAGTCCATTCGTTATAATAGTGAAAATAATATCTGACCTGTGTGATTGATATAAAAATTCGTACAATATCAACTGACATATGGATCGGAAAAAAATTCCTCGACAAAAATATTGCAATATTGCAATATGTATGTATTTATTTATTTACAAACGAAATTCCCAAATAAAATGTAATAAAGAATTTTTTTTTATTGTTATATCATTTTAGGATTTTTACGATTCTGTTAATTTCCCAAAACAAAACTTTATCATTAATATTTCGTCCTTTGATTTTTATGTTATCAATAATGCGCCGTTTTATTTATTTATATTTAAAACCTTTCAGGCAGTAAATTTTGCTTATAAAAAATCTATTAATTTCAATTAAGAACTTAAGCCTATAGCACACAAAATGTAAGAAGCAACATGCGCATGTGACTCTGACGTCACGAAAATGTTCAGCATATCGGTAACATTTTTAAAATGAGTTGTAGGGGCTACATGCGGTAAAATTAGGATAGTACACGAAATGTAACTGGGTGTTTTTAAAGCTACATACGATACACATGCACATGTGTACTACATGTGAGTGTACCAAAAAGTGAAAGTACACGATATGTAGCAAATGTCGCTTCATGATGACGACAAAATTACGTCAGAGTCATATGCGCATGTTGCTTTTCACATTTCGTGTTCTATAATAGGCTTTAAAATATGCAATTTACTTATGACATGTATCATGTTTTAAATAATCTACGCCCAGTGATCTAATTAAAACTGAGTTTTTAGTCGGAGCAAAAAATTATACAAAATCTTTAAAATTATAATGAAAATATATTCATTTAGAGGTATATATGTAGAAAAACTAAAAATAAAGAATATTAGTATTAAGTATTAAATTTTTTGTATGACTTTTTATACAATTAAAGACTGAATTGTAATTTTTTGAGTTTTTTTTTTCTTTTAGAAAAAAAATTATGTAAGAGGAGGCATAAACAATTTTTTATTCAGTGTTTTTTTCTATTGCAATTTGTTTTGTATATGTCTTATAAAGGGGACCAAGAATTTGTTAAATATAATTTTTATTTTTCTTTATAAATTGTTTAAGTTGTGCGTATACATGATTTAAACTTTACCTAATTATACCCTTCACACACACACACATGTGGTTAGGGTTTATATAGGTTTGTCATTCCGTTTGTAATTTCTTCAATATTCATATATATATTCAGGATCCTTATAGATAGGGAAGTCGATTTAGCCATGTCCGTCTGTCCGTGTGTACGTTGAAATCAAGTTTACGTAGCTCCCATAAGTCACCTAGGGTTGTATGTGGTATCAAACTTTTGGAAATGCTTTCGAGAAAATCGGTGTTGAAATAAAGGGTATATAAGATTCGGCATAGCCGAATATAGCGCTCTTACTTGTTTTGTGTATAAATTTATTTTTTTAAATAGGTACATATGTAGAAGATAACAAACAAACAGCAAATAACGACATACATATGCTTTCGATAGAAATTTTTATATGGACGTGCGAGTTTTTTTTAGCTTTTGATATAGGAAATGCAATAAGATTTCTTTGATTTCCAATCAAAATTAAATGCTGTCATTAACGTTTTCAGTTCTAGAATAACGCTTTTTTACCATTTAAAATGTTTAGTTAACAGCCTTCCAACTGGTCTGCTTGTGTCTTACCATGCTGGTCTACAGAATGGTTGAAAAGTTAGTCCTATTAAAATGTTATTAAACATATACATACATATATAGAGTATTCATAGAGTTACCTAAAACATCAATTTTAATTTTTTTTTTTTTTTTTTTTTTTTTT
>NDXZ01011951.1:30599-50444 GCA_003055125.1 Paykullia maculata
ATATCTAGCAGCTAATAATAAGAGTTTAATTTTAAGTTAACATGAGTTTAGCAGAATGGATAAAAAAATATATTAAAAATGACACTTATGCTAACTCCTTGCCAATTTTTCATTATACATATGGCCGTTATTGTTTTTTTACAAAAATAACATTTTATATTTTGATACTTAGTTTTTTAAAAATTTTCTACTACTTGAAAAGATAAAAAGACAAAGTTCGTTTTAACAACAAAGATTTAACGGAAGAGTTAATAGAGAAATCTCTTTCAAATTTCTCACAGTTATCTGACCTTAAATTATAAAAAAAAAAATTAATAAAATAAATAATCATCATCATGTTAAAAAACCAAAGTAGATAAAATATAAATATAAGAAAATTGAAATAAATAAGTTTCAACAAAAACTCACGTACCATCAGAATACTATAAATATTTAAATATATAAAAGCGAGAAGTTCATCAATAGCCACAAGCAGTAAAAGTTGTGGGTTTTTAAAAGAGAGCCTAACCCTCCTAACACACTCAAAACAACAGAAATTATGAATCCTCATTTTGTTTTTGTATTTTTTGCCATTGCTATACCGGTAGGTTTACAAAAAAAAAAAAAATATTCAAAATAAAAAAATTGATAGACAATAACTTTAACATATAATAATTTTTTAGTTTGCAGCCGCTGGCTATGGTCAAGCACAGTATGGTCAAGGTTCCTATATGCAAGGCTCTGCCAATGGTGTTGAAGAGCTCATAAATGCTGCTACAGCCAACCAACAATCATCTGCTGCTTCACTAACTGCCGCCGCTGATGTGTCTGCCTCACCTGCCGCTCAAGCTGGTTTGGCTCAAGCCAACGCTCAACTACAGGCTTTAAATGCTAATCCCTCCTACCAAAATCTCAAGAACTCCGACTCTATTGCAGAAACTCTGGCTGAAAACACTTTGGCTTCCAACATTCGTCAGGGTAACATCAATGTTGTGTCTCCAAATGTTGTGGGTCAAACTGCTTTCCGTTCCCTGTTGGTACCTCAAGGTTTGAACAATCATCAAGTTATCGCCACTCAACCTTTGCAACCGATTGTTGTCAACCAGCCTGGTTCACCCCCAGCCCAAATCAGCAGCGGTCCTCCAGCTGTTGTCAGAGCTGCACCCGTTATTTATAAACTTAAACCTTCAATTATCCTTCAACAGGAAGTGATCAACAAAGTTCCCACTCCCCTAAGCCTCAACCCCGTATACGTTAAAGTATACAAACCAGGCAAGCAAGTCGATGCTCCAGTTGCAGCACCTGTTTATGGCCCAGCTCCTAGCTCTTATGGTGCTAGCTCATCAGCTGGTGCATCAGCAGCAGCTAGCGAAGCTGCTTATGGTGCTCCCCAATATGCCAGTGCTCCTCAGTATGCAGCTCAACCAGCCTATGGAGCTCAATCAGCATATGGCGCTCAACCAGCCTATGGAGCTCAGCCAGCCTATGGAGCTCAGCCAGCCTATGGAGCTCAACCAACCTATGGAGCTCAGCCAGCTTATTAATTTGGTCAAAAAAAAGTGACATCAATTTATTTAATATAATTAGGATACATTAACATTTTGTACTCAATAAAAATGTGTTTTTTTATTTAAAATTTAACTATTTGCACTAATTTTTTAGCCTTCACATTTCATCAAAAAGTGGCCACTAATGTAAGTATGTACATTTCTTTTATTCTGAATATTTCATATGGTAATGAATTAGTAAACCAATTCATTTTTCGTGGTCTTCTATTCATCGATCCAAAAGTAGTATTTTCCATATCTTTGAAAACTTTCATTTTTAATATAAATATTTCCAAAAACTCGCGACTTTGATTGTTTTATTCACTAACTGTCCCAAAAAAAAAACAAATAATAAGAAAAAGGAAAAGGAAAAACTTTTAAAAACTAAAATCATTTATTTTTTGGTTAGTTATTGTCCATATCAGGTACTTGCTCATTGTATGTATGTAACTATAAGTGGTAAAACAAAATTGCTACTTAAGACCAGGGTTTAAAAAGCTGCAGTCAACATGTATGGAAAAGCAAAGCAAACAGTTGATTTTTTATACATGTTGACTGCAGTTTTTTAAACACAGCTTTAAACAATTTTAGCGAACATAAACAACTTTAAAGTATCCCTTAAAATTTTTAAATAATAAAATTCAACAAAATTTTGACATAAGTGAACAAATTCTACTTTATTGCCATAGAATTATATTCTCCATTTTTGATTCGAACAAGGCTTATATACACAAATATGTACATATTCCTAACAATGTCATATATATTATGTATTTTGTTCTGCTCTGATCCTAACGAAAATATGCAGTGGTAATTTTCGTCATCTTTTTTACAAACAAGTGTGTGCAAAATTTCAGATGAAATCAACACCGGAACAGATAAAACTAAATTATAGAAGCGTGTAGAAAGGTGAAAATGAAAATGGTAATTCATTAATTTACCTATATTGTTTTTAGCACACAAAAAATATAATTATTTAAGTATGTTTGTATTCTTTGAAATCATATTATCGGACCACAGTTTTTAGTGATAATTTAAAAACAACAAAAACTCTCATTAGTTCCAAAAGTTTAAGTTAAATTATTTTAAGATAAAGATTCATAATTTTACATATACATTTAGTGTTAACCAAAGGCTAGCCAATTGTATAAGGGAAAAAGAAAAACAAAACACATTCATATAAAAAATTGTTTGTTGGTTTCTTGAAGAAATTTTTGAATGTTTTTTGGATTTGTAAAAGTTCTCATTTAATATTTGAATATTTATTTATACATATAATATTTTTGAATTTTTTCAAGTAATAAAATTCAAAGTCTACTGATGATCTGGTCTAAGCAACTAGTGAAATGCAGCATATAGACAGCTTTTAATCTAACAACAAACCATAAAATTTAAAAAATATAAAGATTCATAGATAAATTACAACACCAAAGAATTTATTAATATCAGATCGCAAAACAAGAAATTAGATAATCAATAAGGTCTATAAGTAGTAGTTTTAAGAAATAAAGATTTAAATATATAAGATACATACATACATATATGTAAGCAAACAAGTAGGAATATTTTATAGTTTTCTTTCAAAATTATGGTGTCAATACAAACAGAAATTGTATGTAAAGAGGTATACACCAATTTTTATAAAATTTACTATCTGAGAAAAATATTAAAGCCCTTTAAAAATGCTTGTAAAGATATTATGTTGTTTGGAGGATTATCGAGAACAAAAATGTACTTCTGCCTTTACCAAATGTAATTTGAAACTACTTACGACATCCAAAAAGTAACTAGCAGATCATCTTCACATTAACTAGACTACAATGGAAAATTCCCTTTTGAGTTAAGGATGTTAGAAATTAAAAACAGGTAAGAGCGCTATATTCGGTTGTGCCAAATCTTATACATATACCCTTCACCACGTGTAGGTATGTTATAAGAAATGTATGTATGTATACATTATATATTGAAGTTGTATGTCCGAAATGTAGAAAACTTGATTTTTTATCTTATCATATCTTTGCCGTTCAGTTCAATTTTTTTTAAAGACCCGAAAGCCATGTCATGTTTTTGTCATATATATAACAAACATGTCTGTAGTTAATCCAAAAGGTGCAAAATATTAATTTTTGTGTTAAAAAAGGTAGTCGTACATTGATAGTTTTTAATACTGATTTTCTCAGGAATATATCCAAAAGTTTAATATCACATACATTTCTGGGTGACCTATGAGAGCTACTAAAAGTTGATTTCAACTTTGGCTATTTTTTTTTAATTTATGAAAAACACATAAAAATATAACATATTCATTCGTAAAACACCGCGTATTACTTGTTCTTGCAAATTTGATTTTACAATCCCACCACGAATTAATTCCACTCGAAATGCAAAGCATGAACGATTACTTATCTACCAAAGTTTCACGTAGAAACTTTTCAGTATGTGTTGAAAATCGATCATTTCATAACGGCGTTAAATATTGTGATAATGTTTCAACTTTCCTACTTTTTTTATTGTCTTATAAAACACAGACCAGATGAAAAAAAACATGTTTGCATGATGCTATTTTTTTTTTGCTGTTTAAAAAGAACTTTATTATACAACATATTTAAATGATTAAACTTATAATGTGCCCGTTTTAGATACAAAAGCAACTACCAGATATACAAACATTAATAAAATAATTAACAAAAAAGATTCCAAATAAGTTTTAAAGAAGAGTATTGAATTTCATTGAAAGTCAGTCGTAATATTTATCAAAAAAAAAAAAAAAAACTTAAAACTTAATTTAATGATATCTAATGAAAACAGCAAAAAAAGATTGATGAGAACTTTGCAAATGATTCTACCATAAACAACGGCCTAAATGTCACGTATTTGGAAGTAAAGTTAATGTAGACGATATTGAAAAAATTTTATTAACATGTCTGTGAAATCATATTTAAATACATGATGCTTGTTAGCCGAAGCATCAGTCAACAATAGTTGTTGCCTTGAGACCCAAGTACAAAAAGAAGAGCTGCTGCACAATACAATTGTGATTTTGGGAGTAAAGAACACAAACAACAGAAAATGAATTTATTTTTCATTGCACTTAGCGTTGCAGTAGTTGTACGTATTTTATTGAAAAAAAAAAAACGTTAAATACTTTATTATAGCTTCCGGGTTTTATTTTTTAGGCATCTGCTCAAGTCTATGGTTATCCACCCGCGGGAGGGTACCAGCAAGATGCTGGCGCCTCCGAATACCAAATTCAAGGCGACGCAGGTAGTTCAGCCAGTGCGGCTGCTTCCGCAAATGCTGCTGATGTGGCTGCTGGATATGCCAGTGCTGCACCATCTAGTTATGGCAGTAGTTCAAATATTCCCTACCAACCAGCCAACACTAGAGGCAACACTCTCTCTTCATCTATTACATATCCCAACAACAAAGGTGAAATTCTAATCCACCGTCCTGCAGCCATTATTGTCAAACGCCCACCCACTAAAGTTGTGGTCAATCATCCTCCACTAGTAGTCAAACCTGCCCCAGTTGTTTTGCACAAGCCTCCTGCAGTTGTGGTACGCAAGGTATTTGTCAAACATCACCCACGTCCTGTCAAGGTTGAGCCAGTGTATGTTAATGTTGTGAAGCCCCCAGCAGAGAAATACTTTGTCAATGAGAAACAACAAGCTGCCCTCGCTTCTCAAGCTGGTTTTGCTCCAATCAATGTGAATGCCGGTTTTGCACCAATCGATGGTTTAGGCGGTTTAGGTCCTGCTGGTGCTTCAGCCATATCCAGTGCTGGTTTATCTGGCTCTGGTGTAGAAAGTGCTGCGGCCAATGCTGGCTATCAATTGTTGCAAAACAACCAAGGCTTAGCCGCTTTGGCTAATCTTTCTGGTTCTGGTAACTATCCCGCTGCCTCATCGTACTAAATACATTCTACCAGAATGCAGGGAGTTGTTTCCTAATAATGCGTGTTGTACTCAATTAGAAAACCCTTTTTTATTTGTACCATGTATGTAGTAGTTATTAATAAAATGTTTTTATACAATTTTTAAAAAATGCATTTAATGTGAAAAAACACATTACATTTAATAAACATACATACATACGAATATATGTATGGATATGTAAGTATGCATGTATGAACATGTGTTTGTATGTATCTAAAGATGAAATTCTACTTAGAACTGCGATTTCGATATTCAATTCAAAATGCAAAAAAGAAAATGGCTTAACTAAGATATGTCTTAAATGTTAGCATTTTTTTCCTTTTTATTTCTGCTTGTTATAACCAAAAATTTTACTGCCAGCTTCTAGCGTTGATGTTTTGTTATGAATAAGTTTGTATATTGTACATTCATATGAACACATCAATATGTATGTGTGTAGGTATGTATTTAAATATTATGTTTATAACATGAGGCCGCTGCTCAATAATGTTTCATCAAACGTAAAGGTTAATGCCAAACGAAACGTTGACGTGTATAAGCAACATCCGTTAATATAAAAAAAAAAAACTCAATAAAATTTTCTTACGACTTTATTATTAAAGTGAACATAAATGAAAGCAATAAAACTCTAAACTTTTTGAAATAACTAAACAGTTTAACGAACATATTTAGTCGAAGCTAATGTATTTAAAGTAGAAATAATTTTGCAAAAACGGCATATTATTAGGAATATAAGTACATACATACATACTTACATATTTAATTGCAAACAAACTATAGGTTGAATCTTAAAGTAAACAATGAATTTTGGTGAAGACGCAGTTTTAAAATGTTTATGTTGGAGTTTTTTATTACTATGGGCAAATGAAAAAGTAACTTACATATACATACATATGTACTTCTAACAACTAACATACATATATTAATTAATTTTAGCTAATTTTATTGTCATTTTTTAAGATGTTGTATTCGAACGCGGCAAGCGTAGAGGAACGTTATCCTGTCAAGAGACAAGTGGACAATAAAAATAATTTCATAAATAAATTTCAAATAGATATGGAACGTCAAGAGCAGGCTGCTACAAAAACGCAAACATTTCTAGAGCTTATTCTGGGTATTACAGACACCCTGCAGTTTGGTAAACGCAAAATTGGAACGCCTACTTAAATAAGCGAAATAATATTAAGTAAAGAACTGCTTAATGAAAGTTAAGCTCGTTAGACTTTTTATTGAAATTTTGAATTATATAGAAGTTGAAGAAATTAAGAATATTTTTGTTCCGTCATTACATTGTTGTTATAAATGTTTATTTATAACAATGCGATTATGTTGATTTCAATTGTTTTAATTTCATTTAGATTGCAATTCTTTTAAATGAATTTTTTCACTATGCTTAAATAACTTTTTTCTGTATATTACTAATTTAATTACCTCCCGCTTAATTATTCTACCAAAATCCTAAAACTATTGTTTCCTTTCTATACCCAAAGTACCTATCCACTGCACTGTAATCTCACTTTGTGCGATTTAATTTTCACCTGGCTAATGGCCATTTACACTCGCGGTGGTTTCACTGAATGATTAAAAAATCATTCGACTAATAATCTGACGATGATCAATAATACTATGAATAAAACGGTAAAAAAATCCCTGAAGGCCATAAATACCGAAATCAATATAATTGGAAAAACACTCTGGTAATGATTAAAACTTATAGAATATCTTATAATATTGAAAAAAAAACCCTATGTTCTGTAGTGGAATTAAAACAATCTAAATTTCTATTACATTTTGGTATAAATCAGCGGTAACCATTTCAAAGCACAATTGTGCAGAGACAATTCACACAAATTCTTATGCTCTTTCATTAAGTCGTCGATGAGACCGGACGACTATACATGCGGCGGATGCTTTTTTATTTTTTTAGGAATGCGAATAAAAAGCGAATCAAATACTTCAGAGAAAAAATTATATCATAGATTTCTAATAAAATTTTTATAAATTGACATATCCCCAACTAAAAAAATTAAAGTAAAATATTAACTGTTTACTTTGTGTTTGGTAGGGAGCTCCACAACACAACCACAAATTAAGCTTTGGCGGCCATTGGTATAAATATTTTTATATTTATTTCAACCCGAAATAATTTGCAAGAGAAAAGAGAAAATTACTTTTTTATTGTATGATCAGCTATTCTTAATTGGTGGCATGATACAATCAAGTAGCCTCACAAGAAAGAAACAAAATTAAACAACTTTTGACATTCCTGCCTATAAATACGCAACACCTGTAAAGTAGTCTGGTGTTAGATATCTTTCGGTTTGTTCGAAATTTATATTAATTTAACTTATGGTTGGTTTATGTTTCAAAATTCATATAAGATGAAAAGTATTATTATTTAAGAGAAAAAAATACAAAAATTAAAAAACTAATCGAACAGTCATAAAATTCAAATTTAAACAGTAAGAAATGCAAAAATACTAAATAAATCATTTGTATACCCTTCACCACAGGCGGTTCGTCATTTCGTTTGTAATTTCTACAATACTCATTTGCGTCCCCATAAAATATAAACACGATCGCTACGGTGACCATATTTTTTTAATCAAAATACAGAACAAGGAAATATCAAACTATGGTTTTAATTTTTTCTAGTACAAACAAACAAATACAGATTTATTTAAATACACTTATTTCTTATAAAAATAAGTACATATGTATATGTTGTACAAAAAATATAGTAAAATTATTAACATAAAAAAATCACACATACATACATTTTACATAAAGTTTTGCACACTCTAAATTTGTTTAAACATTTGTTAGAGTTGTTTAAAAAAGAAAAAAACATTTGTTTAATCTAGAAAAAAATATATGTCTTAATATTATCTAGATCAAATTAGCTTTAATTAGATAAGATTGGATATACCGTTCACAACGTGTAGGTATTTACATAAGAAGTATATTTATGATTGTATGTATGAATATACATACATATGTACATATGTATGTATTTATATGTCCGAAAGATATTTAAAGTCTTAGAATACTTGATTTTGTATGATGTAAATTTATGTCCATATAGGTTTCTCGTCCATATCTTTGCGGATTCTGGACCACTTAGTACATTTTTTTTCAAATTTACAAAAAGGCATGTCTCACACACACATCTAATTAATTTTTGTGTAAAACATAAAAAAAGTTGTCCTTTTTGTTTATATCTCGTTAATTGTCGAACTTGCGTGTTTTTCAACAGGGAGAATCTCGGAGATATTTCTGATAGTTTGATACAAGTAACGGGTCCGTAGGACGTCAGGGAGTTAAGAAAAGTTAATTTCGACACGGACAAACAAACATGACTAAAACAACTTCCCTATCTATAAGGATCAAGAATATTTATACTTTATGGGGTCGTAGACATTACAAACAGAATAAAAAACTTGTATACATACACCATTGCGACCTGTGGTGAAGAGTATAAAAACAATCACGTACAAAATAAATGTGCTTACCCGGGTATGCTGCTGTTGACGTACGTATAATTTCTCTGCTGTTGACATAAAGATTAAATGATTTTCTTCATACATACTTACATATGTTTATTTTTAAAACTGACAGCCCTGTTGATAGATAAAAAACTTTAAAACAAAACTATTGCACTTTTTTACTTTTTCTTTCTTTGACACTAACAACACTTAACTGAAAGCTTAACTTGCCAAATACGACACCTAAAGGAGAAATAAAATATAAGAATAGAGTTGCACTTTTAAGAGCACCAAAAAACAACACCAACATCATAAACAGCTCTACTAAGCACTTACTTTTTTAACACACACACACGAACATAACGCATTACATTAGAAAAAGCCTAGAATTATTTTTATTTCACATAAAATATATAAATTTGGCACTTGTTTTCATAAATTTACCGATATTTGTAATTTTATAACAGTTTTATAATATTTTTATGAAATTTAACCATTATTTTTTGCTTTTTTAAACTTTTAATACGAAAACGAACGCCTTAATTTTACCGGCCGGATAAGAAAACTAAAGAAGAATAGGAATTAAATTTTGTAGCAGACACAGCAGCGTTGCCAACAGCAAAACAAATATGCAGCCTTTAAGCAAACATTATTTAAAATTGGCTAGAAAAAAACACTTTAGAAAACAAGTTTTTGATTAAATTAATATTTTAAAATATATTTATAATTGTCATATTTTCATTATTTATTGAACATAATTATTATAAATTTATAAATAAATTTTATTTTGGCTCAAAGTTCTTATATTTTGAAAGTGTGATCTTTTGAGAATGTTATTTTATTTAAAAATTCAGTTTTCCATATATTATATTAGTCGAGTGGAATGCATTTTCGAAACCATCGTAGCTTCATCGTCAGCACTCTTTTTCTCATCGGTACTACTGTTATTGCATGTAAATTTTATCTATTTAAACTACAATCTTGTAGAACTTGCCTTCTCATATATTTACAATTAACCACATCTATTCTCTTTTCATTTATCACATATTATTCATAATTGGTTATCCTTTGGATAACACAGTATGCATATTGCGTAGTCGTTATTTTTCCCTAATAATAATAGGGAAAAATTACTTTACGATTAATTGAAAAAACATTAAACGCGGACGAGTTGGTGTGAACCATCACAGACTTAGATTTAAGAATATTACTCATATGGTCAAACATGGTGGATAAAGGCTTTGTGGCTTTTTTCAACAGCGGGAGCAGGACACCTGGGGCCTAATTCCGTCAGTCGATAGCGATCGAGTTTTACTCGAACGTGCGAGTTTTCTTTGCTTTAGGTATAGGAATTCCAATTGGAATTGTTAAAACTCGATCGCTATCGAATGACAGAATTAGGCCCCTGGTCAAAATAGATTACAAAATGACTGGAAAGAACTACGTTAAACATTTTGCAAGACAAACTTAACAGTAGTGCTGAGGAAATGGACTGTATCTTCAAACAATATAATGACTCTAAGCACACAAGTAGGGTGGCAAAAATTATTTTGAATGAAAATATCAAAAATTGAATTCAAACAAAATTTACATAAAGGAAAACATAGGAGTAATTTTCGGAAGTTCCAGTTTTATCCACAACAAAAAGACTCCGTATAAATGATGCTGTGTGAAAATTTCGTAGGTAAAAAATTTCCTCTTGTAGTGTGCTACCGTTAACGGGTTACTTAAACAATTAAAATGCTGACTTGCTATTTGGTTTTGTTTTTATTTGTTTTTTTTTACATTTTTTTATGGATAATTATAAAAAAGGATTAACTTACTTAACATTATCTTATATAATTTGTGTACAAAGTTGTAATGATAATGTGTGAATGTGTTTTTTTTTAGATATGATCATAGTAATTTAAAAATTAAAAAAGATAAAAAGTTAAGCATTTTAACGAAAAATACTGTTTGAAGCAATTAAGTCTTAAAATCTAAATAGAAAGGATGTTTAGGCTGATAATACATATGTAGTTTCTTTTATATTTAATGTGTATAAATTAAAGGAATAAAATCTGAAGAGAAATAAAGAAGAGATTTGAAATACATAAAATAAATATGTATGACCATAGTTATATTTTTACAGATATGTAGTATTTAAAAACAAATAACCAAAATAGGAGCTTTATATAGAAGAATAAATATAATTTTTTTAATTAAAATGTATCAATTTGTTTAAAATTTATTTATATAAATATTTTTTTTAGCATATTCAATATACCCTCGGTAAGTAATAGCTTGAAATTATTGATTATATAAATACGTAATGTCAAAGTATTGAAGTATGTATGTACTTTTATTTAAAATAAATACAAAAAAAAACAGTATGTATAATGATTTTCTATTCGCAAAAAGGGAAAATTTAAACAACAAATCGTTTTATTGAAAATCAACTTTGAAATTTATTAAAGATTTTTAAAACAAAACTTCCATACAAATGTTGTTTTAAAAACCTTTAGTAATTTATTACGAATAGGACCGGTTAGATATTTTGAAAAAACAAAATTTGGTTGTATTGAAAAACGAATATTGAAACACCACCTTTATAAATGTTTAATGTATGATGTGTGCATTAACTGTTTCACAATTTAATATATTTTGTGTAGATAGCAATTTATAATTCTTATAAATTCAAATAAATATAACTATGGCAAAAAAAATTAAATCATAAGAAAGGGGATAAAAGATGGGAAATGATAAAAAGGAAAAGCTTACTTTAAAAAATATACTAATCAACATTTAAAAAGTTGTATGTAGGTTGCTGAAAATTTACATTTTCAATTTTCTATTAACACACTTTAAAAACTAAATAAATATTTTTGTTTAACGCTTTCTTTGTCTACAAAGAAACATTTTATTTAAAAAAAAAGCTGTTAAAATAAAAAATTTTTTTACCGTTAGATTTGTTAAAAAGAAAAAAAGTTATCGAAACTTTAAAAAAAAAAATGTTAAGACATTTTGAAAATATTTTTGGCAAAAAACGTAATAATGTAAGTCTATTATAATTATTCTGAAAATATTAAAAGTTTATATTTAAAGAATATAAAAATGTGTTTATTGGCTTAAAGCAAAAATGAAACTGGTTTTAAAGTTTAAGAAATGTACGCTGATATACATACATTGGGATAGTTTGTTATAATGCGATTATCATTTAAAATTAACAAAATTGTTTGTTTTTTAATTATTGTTATGTTGTACTAAGTCGTTGCGTGAGCCATGATTAATATCTTTTGTTAAAATGGTAGAAGTGGGTGTTCTGTTAGTAGACATTGGAGATGGTTGTGTCGGCATCAATTGAGGAGTTGTTGTTACCTGTTGTTGGGGAGGAAGATTTGGTGGTGGTGGTTGCAAACAATAATAACCCTAACAAGAAAATATTAAAAAAAAAAACGAAAACGTATTTAATGTACATATTAAAAAAAAAAAACAATTATGTAAATCACAAAGAGACCAACTACTTAAAGTAGTTGTCGTTCGATAATAGGAGCATTTCACATTGATCATAATTTCGAACAAACAGACAAATTTTGTTTACCTGAGCAGTACCCATAGAAGGATGTGGTGTGGCAAATGTTGTTTGATTAGATGGCGTAGCAGGAGCCACTTGATGAGAAAACGGAGCAACTATATGTACACCATTTGCAGTGGTTGGGATGGGTCCACCAAGCCCAATACCTCCACCACTACCTCCCAAGGAATTAACACCATTTGCGGAATAATAAAACGGCATGGGTGGCGGATAGTTGGGACATTGAATTTGCATACCCTGTGGTGGTGGCGGTGGAGGCATGCTTATAAGGCCACCATTGCTAGTTGTCAACTCCGGATTACAAACATTTTCTATATTATCTGATCCAGTATTAGAATTAGGGGTCAGTTGCGATGGCGGCGGTGGTGGCGGTAATCCACAATGTGTTAATTGTGGCGCTGGACCTGTCATATAATTTGTATGTATTCCGACGCCATGTGCTTGATGAGCAACTCCAGTTGCTGTTGGATGTGGAGCAAATATACCGTACGGCGCAGGTGGTGGTCCTGCAGTCATTGGTATGGGAATATAAACTCCACCTGCTGCGGATGGCAAAGAAACACCGTTTTGACCACCATTTACACCTACCGCAATTCCATCGTTCATTTGTTCCGAATTGTTTACGTATGTCACTATGCAATTTTGATTCGAATTATTTGTGTTGGGTGTCTGCAAATTTTAAATTGTACCAAATAAAAAAAAACTATAATTATAAAGTGTAAAAAGATATGTCAACTCTGTTTTAAAGCAAAAGTTTTATGAAACTAAAGCGGCCATATATTCCTTTAAAAATAATTGGCTTTGGGGTGTGTATAACCAAAATTGTAAAAGTTACAAGAAATTAACCTCGGGTCTCAAACATTTTTAAAAAGAGAGAAATGTAGTTCTTATAAAACAATCAAACCCCCAAAATACACTCATGGTGGCAGTTATAAAAAAACAAGTAAGAGCGCTATATTTGTCTGGGCCAAATCTTATATACCCCCTTCACTATGTGGTGAATATATATTTTTTAAGTATATCTACAGTTTATCTATCTATGTAGTAGTCTCAAGGCTGCAAATATTTGATTCAACAACCATAATTTAAGGCGAATTGATATATATGAATTCGCCTGTAAAAAATTTTTTGTGTAAAAAAACCTCTCTTTTTGCTTATATCTCAGTCGGTTATTGATGGATCTTGCCAGTTTTCAATACCGATTTTCTTGAAAGTATTTCCAAAAGTATGATACAACATACAACGCTGGGTGACCTATGGGAGCTACGAAAACTTTTCAATTTCAACCAACACACGGACAGACGGACATGGCTAAATCGACTTACCTATCTATAAGGATCCAGAATATATATACTTTATAGGGTCGCAAATAAATATTTAAGAAATTACAAACGGAATTACAAACCTTTACCACATGTGTAAAGGGTATAAAAACATAAAATTTACTTACCTGACAAGTTCTAGATTCGACAGAATTTACACAAATAGTTGTCTCATCAAAGCCACGAGTGGGTGAAATTTGTCGAGATTGTTCCGGAGCAGATCCATTTTGGGGATTTAAGTACTGTTGATGTTGTTGTTGCTGCTGCTGTAATGGTTGCAAATGATTTTGCTGTTGATTAGAGTGATATGAGTTGCGATTATTGTTCGGTGTATTGGAAGTATTATTGTAATTGTTGTTGTTGGCATATTTTGAGTTATTGTTATTAAAATTGCCTTGATTACGTTGTGAATGATTTTGGTGATGATGTTGTTGTTGATTTTGATAATGTTGTTGTTGTTGATTTAAATTATTACGCTGTGGTATTTGACGATCTTTGCCACTAAAATAACGCGAACTATAACGACGTTGATTGTTGTTGCTGCAGTTGTTCTTATTATTATTACCCCCAGTCGAAGAGTTTACCACATTAGAAATGTGTTTATTTGTTTGATTCGTTGTGGGATTTGTGTCATTTGCATGTGTAGCAGTATCGTTTTGCGAGACTGTAAGAGAATTATTGTTGGCGTCTGCTTTAGAACTGGACACATGATTTGCATTCTCTTCAAGCTTAACACTTTGCGAATCATTTAAAACTTGTTCATGTTCATCAGTTGCTTCGCTTAAAATTTCTATCAAATATTTTAAATTTCAAATTAAATCTTTTGAATTAATGAAATTAACGTTTCCAGCAAATACAGAGTGTCACACGTTTGAAAAGTAATGGCTTCAACATTTGATATCAGTCGTGTTTCTCAACCTTGTTAAATGTTACTAGTTTTTTACACTAATATATGTATGTACATACATACTTATTTTGTATATGTATATTTTTTCCAATGTAGTTAAATTCTTTGAGTTTCATTACAATTTCGCTAACATAATTCCAAACTATTGCTTGAAAACAAATCTTTAGTAAAAATATGTTTCACACATAATATTTTAATGAAAAAATTATATGAATATAACTTAACACATTAGTAATACATTTTTGAATTTGAATAAAGAATTCTTTGAAAAGAGGTTAAATTTTCCTTTAAAGTTATTTTAAAAGTAATGAATTGAACATTTGTATATTAAGAAAAGGTTTGCTTCTAAATCATCCTTAATTTGACATCAAAACCTTTGTGTTTGCTGGGTTTTTACATTTCCTAAAATGCTACTTACGTTTGTTTTCATTGGGTTTTTGTTTGTGATAATATTCCAAACCCATATTGTAAAAGAACCTTAACGTGGCCACATCGTTAGGCAAATCATTGCCGTTGGCTTTTACAGATTTTTTGGCATCATAATTTATGCGTCCACTTAATGGTGTTGTGTTGGTGGGCGTATTTGATGTGTTGCGATAAGGCAAACGCGAGGGGGGAGTGTTATTTGCTAAAGGATGCTGTACATTAGAGGATAGTGGTGCTAAACTTTGAATAGGAGATGATTGAGTATAGCACGAAGGATTAGAAGCATTGGCTGATGCCAAAATAGGAGATGGTTGACCCACAGCTATTGATTGAGGAGCTGGTGGTGGTGGAAAAAATGGGTTGGTTGAATTAATATAGCTAGCGGGTGGTGCCAAGGTATTATTACACAAATAATAGAACCCATTATTCATAGCAGGCACAAAAGCTGGAGCACCTGGTGGTGGCATGCTACCATCAAAGCCACAATAGCCATAATAGTCATCTGGTATTCCAGCAGCAGAAGAGTAGGGGTACATGGGATAGAAACTCTGCATTTCAGGAATGTAAAAAGCACCATTAGGACTATAATGATCCACATCATAACCTTCCATCATATGGGGTATAGCAAAAGTCTGCGGAGCTCCCAAGTGTTCCTCGACATTATTTATGCCACCATTTACGAGGGCTTTATTTTGGGCGATCTCCATATTATTACGTTGTGTACCAACAGCTGTCGATGATCTTGAGGGAGCTCTTGAGTTCTCACTTGAATCGACAGCTCTTGTTTGAGTACCACCAGCCTTTGCACCATCATCGCGATTCGTGTGTGTCACCGTCAATGGCATGGTACAGTACTCGACATGCGTGCGAAAATCTTCCAGATGCGTGTACTGCTTTAATTTAAAATACGAAGCGTGTTGACGTGCTGCGGCCCTCTTAGGATCATCATCAATATCATCATTTGAGCAGCTATCGTTATCCATAGCCGATCCACATGCAAACTCATGATGATGATGATGATGCTCTGTTGTTGTATTGAATTTAAAACGATAATTGTACTGGCGTGTAAAACGTACAGAACTATATTTTTGCATTTGACGTTGCAAACGATATGGAACTGTCCATGGTTTGAATTGATCCGGTGGTAAAGGTGTTAGATTTTCATATGGCACTAAACGTTTTTCGCCTAATTGCTCAACAAACACTATACATTGACCCTTATCGACGGCAATCTCCTGAATGTGACAAGTGTAGAGATCCTGCTCTGACTTGCGTAATTTAACGTGACATTTGGCGCCAACCTGAAATATTTTGCGAACTCGTCTTGTGCTATAACGTATTAACTGAATATGAGACATAGAACGAACACACATATAAAAGACGAAAGGACACAGAAATACATTAAACTAAAATAGCCAATAACCATTTGTTAAATTCAAACATACACTCACAAACTATGTACACATATAAATTAAAATTAATAACGAAAGACGTTACGTAACAAGTTATTGACAGAAATTGAAAATTTATCGAAATAATTCCTAAACCAAAGTCTATACTTAAATCGACCGAAACTTTTTACACAGTGAAAAACAAAAAAAGTGTTGTTAACAGAGGGACCCAAGTCTTAAAACAAGTTACACATACATATATTTGTGTGTTGGAATTAAAGTCCATTTTTAAGGTTTTTGCGTAGTATTTTAACAACATCGTGGTAAATTTAACTACATTTATTCATTTTGTTGTGGTGTTGCAGTAGATTGTGTTACATTACCTAATCTAAAATGCTTACATAATTTTAAAGTGTTCTTTACTAATAAGCGTATCCATTTCAAAGTTGTGATTTTTAAATAAAATTATTTTTTCCTTGAAAAATATGCTTTCATTTGAATTGACCAAATATTGTGGAACATACATAACCGCTAAATTGATAAAAAAAAATTATAATACAGGCGTTCAACATTAAGTTGTTAAGAAAGCAAATACATACATACATACATATACAGAAAAATTGACAAACTTTAATTGTTAAAAAATAAAAAAAAATAAGCTTTTAAACCCCATTTGTATGGTTTAACGTAGGAACCTAGAAAAGCGGTTAATGGGTCGATTATGGTGGCAACCACACTCAGTTGCGTTACCAGCATGCAATTACAATTTCCCAGTTGCCGTTAAACTTTACATGTCGGCTTTTGTAATAACATTTTTGGCAACTGACAACGACGCAACGCAGGTTCGGTGGCCATCTATAATCGACCCCCAAAATTATTTTTTAATAAAACAATTTTTATATAATTATTGGCTTTGAACTAAAAAACCTCAAACTAAAAACTTATTTTTGGCAATGTTACAACCGTTAGTTACCCTATAATAAAAATACACACACACACACACACACACACACACACAAACACAAACACATATACATAAACAAAACGAACAAAAAATACCAAATAAAACCAACCTTAAAGTTTGCATCTCCATGATACCAATTTTGTAATTTCAACTCTTTACGCATCTCATTCCAAGAATCAAATTCAATATTACGATACATATTCGGATCGAGTGCTTTAGCGACTTTATATGGAAATGGTGTAATCCCCTCTTGCAGCAATTGCCTAACACACGAAACATATTTATTCGGCAAGAACGGTTCGGAAGTACGTTGTATTATTAAAGAATTCTTCTCGTACTCCTCACAGTTGTTAAAGTTTTTAAGCTCTCGTTGTAAATCATCAGAGTAACGTGGAAAATTGGTATAATGAAAGTGGCATAATTTATAATTTTCCAAAATACAGTTGGTATTATGCGGTAAATCCAATTCAAATGAACGACCATCGCTTAAATACAGACGAGTAGAATATCCCTCAGCATTAGTTTCGGTATGATATTCCATATTTTCAAATGTAGGACCGTGCAGCATTTGTTCGACGGCAAAAGATACATCGGGCAATTTAAAAAGATCTTTATAAAGAATCTCATAACAAATGGCTACAAGGTAAATATTTTCAGCATTGTAAATTGGTCATTTTATTAAAATTATGTTTGTACATAAGGTTAATGTGTAAAATAATAATGAGGTTAAACTTACATTGACAAATTGCGGCCTCTTGTATATACTCGGAGGTAAAAACAGAATCAAAATGTCTTTCAGGCGTATAAAAAACACGAAATACTTCTACGGAATTCGAACGATATTCATTAAAATAATTACCCAAATTAAAAGGTTGAAATAAAAACACATTTCGCCTAAAAATCAGAAAAAACAGTTTAAACTTTTAACTTTAGATCGATACTGTCAAGAGAGTACGTATGGATAACAATTAGATCATGGTGGATACCTATTTAATTATATAAAAAAAAAAACTTATCGGACATTTTGCAAACATTTTCATTTAATAAAAAGTGCGAAAGTTGTAGTCTGTCAATCTCGTATATATTATACCCTACACAATATATTTACATACATGAGAGTACATATTTATTAAATTGAGTAATTCATTTTTGATTTTGTTGATTAAATTAGAGCTAATGCTAATTATTTTTATTTTATTTACATAAGTTTTAATAATTATGTACCTTCCTATAATGTTTTTTAATGTATCGATTTTATTGCTAATAATTAAAAAAAAAAATATTACAATTGTTTAATGATAAAATAAAATTAATTAATTATCATTACTTGACTCTTTTTCCTATTAATGACCTCATTACCGATATTTTTGAAATATGTATACATACATATTAAAACAGGTATGTACTTAAATGTATTACCATTAGCGTTATTATCAAACAATGCCAAAGAAAAATTCGTATGTACATATTTATTATGCATAACAAAAAAAGTTACCAACAGTTTATTAACAACGTACAGTGGCGACCTTCTCGATTTGTTTTAACCCACTTTAAAACATCAATTTTAAATTGTACCTAAACCTAACCTTATTTTATAAAACCGGCTTTTGTCACAAGTTAACAAACTGTTTGCAGCGCGTTAGTCATAGTTTTTTGCTTATTCTTTTTTAATTTTTTGTTATGCAATAACTGCAAAACTTTAAATATATTTTAAGAGGTTTTTGAGAGTTAAGTTGATTTCCAAAAGTTAGCCTAATATACAGCGTGACATAACAAGTATGTAAGTAGGTCGAAAAAAAATTGTGCCAGTCGCCCCCTAGGATTAAATATCGCCCTTTTAGTATTTTGTTCACTGTGTCGCCATTTTTAGTCCGATCATAACATTTTGCATACTGCTGTTTATGGCTCTGTAAGGGCTACATTTCTGTCCTTAATAGTTTTTTACTACCACGTCAAATTCTAGTTGTGACTTCGTGACTTTTCGTTTAAAAATATTTAGTATTAGGGTGGGTACGAACCGTCTTTTTAAAAACAAAATACTAAAATGCGGTATTTGTAGGCGTGGCAAAAAAATAAAAAATATTTTTGGAATTGTTTTTACTTTATTTTTAATCCCAGGGAGTGACTGGCACAATTTTTTTTTTGTATGGAAGACGAACCACTCTAATGTACATACGTACCCTAGTCGATTATTTTTCAAATCATTTTTTATTTTTGGAAAACAATCAGAAAAAACATTAAGGAGTACGAAATAAAAAAAGGACAAAACTAAGGCATCCCCATCTGGAAACAAAGAAACTTAAAATATTAAAGAT
>NDXZ01011956.1:0-18195 GCA_003055125.1 Paykullia maculata
CATCGACGACTTTATTGTTATAACTTTTAAGGACTATGTCAGTGTTGCCGGCTTAGTTGTTTATAAAAGTTGCCAAAAAACTAATAAAATTAATTTAAAATTTTTTTTAATAAAATTTATTTAAACAAAAAATTCGACTATAAGTTCTTACTTAAAGAAAAACTGTGAGAGACTGCAATTTACAATTACAAAAAATGTCCAAGGAATTTTTTCTTTGGCAACACTAAACCCATTTTCCGTAAAATAACTTTAAAATTGCTTCTGATGGACGCTGCTGTTTTTACTACTTCCAATGTCATCAAGGGTTAGTGTCACTGGTGACACAGTATTTTCCAATTGGAATTAAAAAAGAATATCTACAAAAATTCCATATAATAACCCCCCCAAAAAAAGTGAAAAAATATTTTTAAATAAATTGCTGGTTTATATTCTTAAACAACGTAAACGTAGAATGACTTAAGGGCAAACGTGTAGATATTTGCTAAATTTAATACGCAGATAATATATTTGCACATATCTTTGCACGTTAAAACTGTAGGTTAAATAACTGGTCTTCAATTCACTTTGAAAATGTTGTTTCATTTGCAACAAAATTGAAGAAAATTTACAGTTAAATAAACAACTTTGTTAAACATTTTTTTAATTGTTTCAGTTTAAATGAGAAAATACAAAGTTAAGAAATTTTTATATAAAATTGCTAAAAGTCTCTTATGTAATTAGAAAAAAACTGCATTATATTGCAGAAAAAGCAAAATTTGTTAGTTAATTGAAACTTTAAAACTTTTGCAATACAACTAACAACTTCTCTACGAACAAGAATTTTTAAACAAGATTTCTTGGCAACAAGTGTGTAGATTTTGTCCGCTTTTGGTTGAATCAATTTTTTATTTAAATGTGGTTTTCAATAAAGGCAGGTTGATTTTCATTCCAAACCATTTACCTGCCAAACGACTTTGCCTATGGTCATTAACTTAAAGCCATTGGGGTTAGTTGATGGTTGTACGGGTGAAGGCCCAAGTCCCGATGCAAAATTCGCTAAGTTAAAATTAGCGAAAGGCCGAGTCTTGGTGCAAGACGATCTGACATTTGTTCGACGTACGGGTGTTAGCTGATTATTTATCGGGCGTTTCAAATTTGGCCACCAAATGTTGAAGGGTCAGCAAATACTAACCCCCGTTATTGTGTGCCAGTTATTGTTTCGTTAACCTTTTTTATTTGATGTAGCTGTGAGACCCTACACTTGCAAGGACAATAAAATTAAAAAATATATTTTATATTAAAAAAGACCTTTACAAAATATATACAAAAACTATGGAATATGACTTATATGGGAGATGAGCGCAAAATCAGACATGTCACGATTTCTTCCAATGACTTCATTTTGGATATAGAAACACTTGATTCTTATATTTATTTAAAATCGTCGGGTACATAATATATAAATTTAGGGATTTGTCAAATATGAATATGGTACATCTGTCACATTTATTTGCTGCTAACGAGTGTCCGAACAATCGTAAACCAATCTAAACAAAGCAGTTAAATTTGTGTTAATCTGACGATTTAATAACATAACAATGATTAAAATTTTTAACTGTCAATTTGCGAACATTTTTCTAAAAAGGTTGAATGGATTTATTAGTAAAATTTGATATAATAAATTAATTACAATTTTAATTTACAGATATTTATATAAAAGGTTAATGTACAAATAAATTCTAATTTTCACACATAAAACAACCCTCAAAATGCTATTATCGTAAAAAGGAATAAATTTCACACATATTTTATTTCAATAATTTACAAACATATAAATACATTTATTAATTACTGAATTTAGGCCTATTAAAAAGCACATGTAAAAATCAGTGGCAACACAATAAAACATAGTTAGTCGACTTGAGTTAAAAATTAAAAGATTAGCTTCATAAAGACCAAAAATGGATAAATAAGATTGAAAGTAACAGAGTTTCACATTATTACGCTAAAATTAAATTAATCTTAAATTTTGTTTAACAAACAGAAAATGTTTTTCCATGATTAAAAAAAAATTTAATTTGCGACTTAGGTTGTTTTAATTAACTGACTTAAATATTTGTTAATGTGTATATGTGTGTGTGTGATATCACTCAAACCATGCGTTATCATGCGACAAACCAAAACAGCCAGCCAGGCGAGCAGGCAGAATATTATTTTTAATATGTGTAAATAGAAATTTATGTAAATATTTAATGTGAATTTTAATTTAAATTTATTTTAATTACCATGATGTTCACCAAATGCACAAACACACACACATACATACTCACATTAGCAAACCTTAATTATTTACTCGGTAATGGCTGGTTTTGTTGGTTTTCATTTGAACCCACGCTTTTGTGTTTTCTTTTCTGTTTTTAACTGTTACATTTTTTTTCTTTTTTTTGTTTCATCAACACTTTTGGTTCATGTTCACACGCTTGTTTGTCTAGCGTAACAATGAATTTAATTGAATTAAAGCACTCTTTTCGCATAAACAAACACACACACATACATAGACATTATGCAATATGGCTGCGTATTAAGGCAATTAACAATGTTGAAGTTTTGTTGGTGAGTTTCCTTTTGATGGGTGTGTGTGTATGTGTTTTAAACTTAAGAACTACTGAGTAGAAGAGAAATATTTAAAACCTTAAAAAATGTTTACATTGTTGCGGGTGTTTTTTATTTTTAAATACTTAAAAAGTTTTTGTATTTACAACATTTATTTGTTTAGGGTTAAACTCTTGTTAAGTGGTTTTTTTTTAATTACCAGTATTTGAAATGTTATCTCATTCTTCATTCTCATTATTTCTAAGAAAATAAATTTCAGTGATACATGTGAAAGTGTAAAGTCCTTTTTTTCTTATTTTCTTTTAAGCTTTATGTAAACATTGTCCTGAAACCAAGATGTTTGAGTTTTGACCTTTAATTTTCAGTTGAATAAATTTGAAAAGATACAAGAACACGGTTAAAAGGTTTTTGCATATAAACAATTGCCAGGAGTTGAGTTAGAGCCTCACAAAAGTATGTTTTTTTTGTATTTATTTATTAAACATAAACTTGAAAACAATATCCATTAACTTCTCATTTACGCATTACATACATTTCATAAACAAACATAAATCATAACACAATCGCATTATCACAATAAACGAATAAATAAAGTAAATACATTAACGCCAAAGTTATAACAGACAAATCCCATTTTAAAATTGTCCATTTAATTTTTGCAATATATTTTATTTTTTTTAAGCTCCACTTACTTTTATGAAAGGACAAAGGACCTACATTATTTTTAAAACCTTTAACATTAACAAAAGCAGATGTCCATTAAAAAAACCCATTTCTAATCTTATTTGTATGACATTTGATTTGACAAAGAAAGAAAAACATAAAGCATTGGTTCTTAAACGCTTATGACGGAAAGTTTAAGGTTATTAAGAAGACGTAGTTAGTAAGTTTTTTGATAAGCATTTAATGTATTGATATTTTATCTTAATTTTTTATAACTAAACGTTTAAAATTTGAATACCCTTAACCACAGGTGACAATGGTATATATAAGTTTG
Organism: Paykullia maculata; assembly: GCA_003055125.1. Lineage (NCBI taxonomy): Eukaryota > Metazoa > Arthropoda > Insecta > Diptera > Rhinophoridae > Paykullia > Paykullia maculata. The sequence goes on from NDXZ01011956.1 coordinate 3,590, forward strand.
TAATTCCGTTTGTTATTTCTACTTTATTCATTTGCAATCCCATAAAGTATACACAATCTGGATCCTTATAGATAGGGAAGTCGATTTAGCCATGTCCGTCTGTTATGATGAACATTTCTCAGCCCCCTGATATACTACGGGCCCGTTATTAATATCAAATGATCAGAAACATCCCTTAGATTCTTTCCATTGCAAATCACAAAAATCTGTCAATAAACAAGATATAAGAAAAAAAGACGACAAATTTTTTTTACACAAAAATTAATTATGTTTGTGTGTTAGACATGCCTTTAAGGAAATTTGAAAAAAAAGATGGACTAATAAGCACAGAATTTGCAAAGATATGAGTGAAAAACCTAAATGGCCTAAAATTTATTTTCTAGGACTTCAAATAACTACCTACATACAAACGTTCATATGTCCATACATACATAAACATGTATATACTTACACACATACATATAAGCCCAAGCAACACAATTTGACTTCAATAGACGAATTTGGTAGGAAATCTTTTCAATTTCAGTAATTTCGGTCAAATCCAATCCACTTTTGATATATTTCTGGTTGCTGGATTTTTTATGAATTTATCGACCAAGTAGCGAGGTCGTTGCTTTAGTCAACTTGCATTGTCGTAGCGACGTCATTTGTGGTCGCCAAACGACCGTCACCTTTCCAAAGAAATATGTGCAACATATTAACTTTTAGGCGTTAAAATTGGAAAGTCGTATGTTTATTAATATTTGGTCGTATATTTCCAAATGTGGTCGGATGATAATGATACAGTCGCCATATTTAAAAAAAAATTTTTGCCATTATAAAAAATCAAATGTTAAATATATAAAGAAAATGTTTTTATGCAAATGAAGAAGCTTTATTACAGCTTCTTCATTTGCATAATAAGAATTTGCATAAGTAATATAAAAAAAATAGTTTTGATGAAAATAAATGTCTTTGAAAAAAAAATGATTATTAATTAAAATAATATTTTTCTTGATAGTGCGTTGTAATTTTTCAAACTATAACGGAAACTTTTATCAGTAAAATTTTAGGGGTTGCCGTTTCAACTACCAGTTTAATAATCACATCCATTTTTGTATATATTTGCAAAAAAAATAAAAACCGACCAATTTTAAAGTTATATCAGTCGCTTGAGATAAATTTATTTTATTATTTATTTTTATCTAGCCGACCAACATTATAATAAAATTAGTCACATAAATGAAAAGAAAATACTATTCATTTCCTCTGGTCCTTATTGGTACACTGTAAGTCGTAAAAGTGGAGGTACACATAGTGAAGTGTTAATAAGACTTGACACAGTCGAATATAGTGGTATTTCTTGTTTTTTTTACATATCTAGTACTGACTCTCTGTAATTTTTTTATGTACAGTAACGTGTAACTGTTATGTTCTTACAGCCTTGGCCGGTTATATTGAAGCTTGTACCTTAACGAAGGCAAACAAACAAATAAAAATAAATAAAATAAAAAAATAAATAAATAAACGAAGGCAAACAAATTAATGTGCTTGTGCATAGTTTAAGAATCTAAAAAGTTAAAAATGATAAATTTTGTTAGAAATAAATACAAAATTAAAATCAGATTCCCATACGAATCCTACTCACTAGTGTATCAAATTATAAGGATAATAAATTTACATTGTTAATTGTATGCAGGTGTTAATACATATGTATGTTAGAAAACTCTTATCTTCATTTGAATGCAAAAAACATTTTACAATTAATTGTATATAACATTTAAATGTGTTATTTGTGTATTTGCAGCTGCACATCAAATTTATTTATTTCGTATAAGTGGCTGCGTGTACTTTCTTCCCTACAACTTTGTGTGATACTATTTTATTATTCACATTTATAAACAAGAATTTTTATCGTTATTATGCACAAAAAATACAGCAATATATTTGCCGTAAATAAACATTTATTCATTCACCAGGCTGCCATACATACGCTCCTCAACAAATAAATATCACATTTCGTCACACGCATCACATTGCGCACAGACATACAATATTTTGGTTGTGAATGAATTGAAAATAAACCAAAGATGAAACTGAAATTAAACATACGATCCGATCTCATCAATTCACACTATTAAATCAGCATAAATTTTAAATTCAATCAATTTAACGCACATGCGAAAATACAACACACACTCAAACCATGTTGCAGTCATGTGTGTGTGTACGATGGTAAAAGTGATGGAACAACTAAAGTTCTTGGGATTGGTATTAAAAAGTAAATATTTGCAAAGAAATAAAAAAAGTTAAAATTAAGAGTCTATCAAAAATGAGTTAATGAATGCAAATGCTGGCACGTACATACATTAACACACTTACAAACACAGATGCACATTAATAGTTGACTTTTAAAATCGATGCTTAAATAAGAAACAAGTATGTGGGTAATTGATATTTTCATTTCTTTGTGCATTAACATTTAAATAAATTTCCTTTGGTTAATGTAATTAATAAATGCCAATAAAGAAATGTAATACTTTTCATTATTTGCCATAAAATTTACTTAATCTTCTTTAAGTGACTTTTTAAACGCAACAGCGAAAGACATAATTAAAGAGAGTGAAAGAGTATGAAAAATGTTACAAAAGTTTTCTTAATCAAACCAATTTATAAAAAAAAAATTTAATAATTGGCCAAAATAATGAAAGTTTAAAGAAAAACATATATAAATATAAAAAAGAGTAATGTTACGTTACGGACGGACTGACTGATTTATTATCGCACAGCTGAAACGGTTTAGGCTAAAGACATAAATTTCGGACTGTGGGTTCCTCTTCCGTTGTTTGAGATCCACTAAGAAGGAATTTTGTAACTAAATTCTAATAATTAGAGTACAAAAACGAGAAAAATCCGTAGCCTAATATCTGCTAAACTAAATAAGATGTAAAAAGCATTATATTCTACTCCAAAAACATGCGGACAGGCTTCTGGTACCTTTTTAAAACTCGAAAGCATGAAGGGAAAAATAGGGAAGAAATTATAATTTGGTACCCCTTTGTAACTTCTTAACCAATAAATATAGAAATACAATTTAAACTGCGTTCATCACTTCTCTAAAAAATTTGAATATGTTTTAGTACTTTTTAAAAATTCAAATTTATAGGGATACAAATTGTACCTATTTTTGGTACTCTAAAAAAAATCGTTTTTCATTTTGGTAGAGTTTATTTAAAGGTTCACTTAAGCTTAAACTACTATGTAGACATTTATTTGGGAAAAAAGTATTTTGACACTAGAGTGGTGATAAAAACAAGTACCAAAATAGGGGAAAACCTTGAAAATGCGTTTAATAGTAAATTACTGGGCCCATTTGGGGACAAATTTTAAACACGGGCATCTTAAGATATAAAAAATAGTATGATGTAGTAACATTTTAATAACAATAAGAAGTCGAAAAAGGAGAAATTACGGGTAAACGGAGGTAAACTTTTAGGGTATTTGTGTATATTTTTTTAAGTTTATGAGTCTAGAAATGTAAAATACAGGCCCATAGATCCTGATTGAGATAGGAAAACAAAAGTCAGGCAAAAAGTCATTTTAAATTTTTAGGGTCCTTTAGACTCAGAAAAGTGTAGAAGGACAAAATAAAACATTTCGTAATAAGGAAAACATGGAAAGGTTCGTATAAAAACAGAATAAAATAGTGCCAAACTATTTCTAAATATTTTTTTAAATTTGAGCAAATAAAAAAATTCACAGAAATAAAACATGTCATTTACATACATTAACATACGAAAAAAAAAACAAAATATCTAAATAGAATCTGAATGTTAAATAAATATTAAATAGAAACGCGCTAACAAAATAGCGGGTTCAAAACTAATTTTTATATTAAAATCCTTAAGTATCAATTTAATTGAAAGTATTTTATAAATTATACATTAATCTAAAATTTTAAACCATTCGCATGCCTTTTTTATTAAGAAAATCTATAATTTAAAATAAAAGTTATATAAAAAAGCAAATTCTAGAATTGTTTTCCCTAAATATAAATTGATAATTCTTAAAAAATGTACATTTGACTTTGTTACATAAGAATTTTTTTTTTTTTTTTAACTTTAGAAAACGTTTGCATCATTAGTCAACATTTGACAAGTCCTTTTCAAATGTAATTAACTATTTATCTTCTTGAAAAACTAATAACTTTTACAAACTATTGCCTACAGGCCTAAGTTTTATTTCTTGTCAACATGATATTAACAAAATTATTCAGTCATTCAAACTGCAGCCACAAAATTCACCAGAAATTTAATCCAATTTTTTTTTGAAAATGCATTTTTAAACAGGAGAAGACTGGGGCGGGTTATTCAAATGAAATTCTTTTTTGGAAATGCTTCGATTATTTGTTTCTGATTATATTCCTTATGCCGTACATAGAGGTTTTACAGTAGTTTTTCCGGTGCCTTGGGTATTGTTTTTTACATTTTTAATAACAATTTTAATTGTCATTTATAACGACGTTCTCTTTTGCAAAGGTAGACAGATAAGTAGAAGATTTTGATTCCTTTTCAAATATTCAACACTGCCAGCATGAAATTGTTTTAAAATGGTTCGCGCGCAATGTATTGCAGATAAATTGACTGAAACAATTATTAAATATATATTTTATTTAAAGGATATTATTAGCATTATCTTGAAGGACTATTCCCAATATATATCTAATAGTTCAGTGCAGTTTGTATTTTTATATCAAGATATTTCTTGTTTATCACTTTTTTCTTATATATCCTTTGCAAACAAAATTCTGTTGATAAGTTGAACTGATTTTAGTTATTGCAAGTTTACAGGTATGAAGATATTTCAAAATATTTATTCAAAAAATGATTCGACACAGTCCTTATTTTTATGCTGTTTTCTACGATTATCATTGACAAATTTAACAGAAAACTTATTAAGACCCTTTGAAATATTACCATCCTGGCAGGTAGATATATATTAAATTACTGTGGATATCAAGACTATCAAGCATGCACATAAATATTTTTCGATTAAGATTAATACCAACAGTTAAGCATCTTAAAATGTAATCTAGTTTCTAAATGCTTACACTCACACTTATATACTTTCCTTGACAAAAAAACAGAGTAAAAGTTTACGGAAAAAATAAACTCAGAAACTCATAAAATATGGACACAACATTGAGAGCTAGACTTTGATGTTTTACAGTTGCATATGCAACAGGATGTTGAAGCTTTTGCTTTGACCTATAGAAAACTGCCAACAATAACAACAAAAATTGCAGTATTTTCTATTTCACAAACTAATTTCAGTTTTAAGTGCAATATTTTCCCATTTAATAAAAGTCAAAGAAAACAAAATAAGGACAAAGGATGTAAATCAACTTTACTCCTGCTGTCTGAATAAAACTGGCACAAGTAAATCTGGCAAATTTGCCAGTAAAAGAATTTTGTTTTCCCCTTCAATTTATAATAGAAAAATAACAAAAACTTAATAATGTTTAATAAATTTCAATTTCTGATAATTGGTGTAGAATTCTGTTTTCTGCTGCTGCTGCTGTAAAATATTTTACAAATTATAGACGCATTTATGCATACAAAATGGATGTTCTATAAACGACTTCATAAACATCAATAATATTTTGTGCTCCTCTTGGTTTTCTACTTTTATTTCCGGTACTATATGTCTGTGTGTGTCTTTATACCTCTTTTTCTAATATCTTGGTCTTATTTTTCTGCTCCCATTCTTTGGCCCTATTTTATATCTCAATTTAAGCCAAAAAAAAAATTAGTTTTACCTTAAAAAGACACTGATTTTAATAACCTTTTTCGTAAGAGTAACAACTACAACTTCCGTTTCTGCATCTTTTACCTCTTTCTTTTCGTCTTAGCTGTGTGCAATTTATACAGTTTCCGTTGGCAGTGACTTATAATACAAGACACAGTATATAACATGCATTAGATTTTCACTGCTTTACTGTTTTATCAACTCCCTTGTGGGTGTAGTTATTAGAATTTGACGTTGAAATTGAAAACGTGGTGGAAACTTTAAAAAGTTTAACGATAAAAAAGTATGAAATTTTCTTAATTCTTTTTTGTGGCATTTTTGAACATCTGCTGCTGTAAAAACAGCATCCGAAAGAGAATCTTGCCCTCAGTGGTATAAATTTAAACAAGAAAAGGCCAGACGCACACACACACACATATATACAGACACACACCTTGATATTCTCAATTTAACCAAGAGTGATAGTACCATCGCATAAATATAATAACGGCTATTTAATTAGGTTAAAACTATTCTGTAAACCAGGCCAAACAGTTGGGGTATTTTTCTTGTGCCAGCTGTATATTTTTCCATGTTGCTTCCTGTCTGATTGAGTGTACGTGAGTGTGCCAGTGAGTAAATATTGTGAGTAACATCCTTAATATAAACTTGTATTATGTACCGGCTTGCCATAGTACCATTTAAACACGTGTCTTCATGAAGACGCGGACATTTAGGCACAAACACAATTCAAGAATTTAGTTACAACGAGCCGCAAACATTCCGTACGCACTGACACGCAAAAACCCTTAACAACCCTATTAACATTGACAGCGTAAAAGTGTGTAAGTGTGTGTATGCAGCTGTGTCTACCGAAAAACATCATGTTTTCTCGTATGTGTTATGTTCAAGTAAATTTGTGTGTATGTACGTATACGTGTGTTTATTAATGGACAATTGCTTTACAGCTGTGCTCCTCTTAACGTGTATTCCAGTTTAAAATTCTTGCATACATTTTTACGGGGGCATAAAGGAAAAAGATCTAAGTAATGTAGGTTTTGTCAAATAATTCAGAGAGCTTTACCTCTATCATATAGAACCTTTGCGTTAAAACAAAATTTTTTTTAATAAAAAGGGGATTTAATAAAAAACAATTATTTATTAAACAAACGTTTTCCAAAGTTTTTGTAGTAAAAAAAAATTATTAGGTAAGGGGGATTTCTTACACCAATTCGTGCAAAAAAACGTTTTCTTTTTTTTTTTTGCTAGTGAGAAAATTAGTGAGAAAAGGATATATGTACCAAAATAAAATTGTCACTAATAGTTTCGAAATTTCAGTACTAAAAATCAACTAAATCTACTTATCAATGGCTGGAATAAAGACAGAGATCATGACTGTTTTTAATTTTTACCCAGCAAAAACTGGGTAATGACTTGCTCTAACTTAATAAAATACTTTTTAATGAGTATTACATACCGCATTACTAAGTTTTCAAATCACAAGATTATAATGTCAAATGTAATATATAATCTGTTTATCAGATATATAATAAGAAATAAAAGCTGCATACAATTTGGTTAGAAAAATTGTTAGCAGCCACTTAAATTAGATATAATATTTCTTATGTATATACATAAATAATAAGAAGCTCTGAGAGTTTATTGCAATCAATTGAATATTTTACTTATTAAAAGCAAGTAGTTATGACATAAAAGAAATGGCTTGCAAGTTCAATGAAATGAATGTCTTAAAATTCGACTTAGGATATAAAATAAATTGTGTTTAAAACAATTTTATTTATCAAATTCATATTACAATAGAATAAACAAATTATGCTAACGATGAAAATTACCTGCTTCTCAGGGTCATGGTCTTTACCAGGAATCTTATCCACAACCCTCACACAAGGAGACTATCAAATTACTTGCACTTATAAACTTCTCCTGCCATCCTCGTATAATAATCTATAAGAGCGGAAGTTTTCTTGCTCTTTATAAACGTTTTTTAATTGAATACAACGCGACTTTGTTTCAAATGTGTATTTTCAAAACATTTAACCAGCAAAACCAGTTGCCAAGTTTACGCGATTGTTTGCATTGGGTGACGACCAACAAGCAACAAAACAACAATGGAACATGTGTATAAAAAGGCACATGTAAAAACTTTGAGTCTAGCAACCGATTGTATGACTAAAGCCAGAGTAAACATATGCGGGCACACACGCTTTTAATGAAGAGTCCTTTTGTGCCAACTAAAATACACAAACACAAACACTTATTAATATTATACTCACTCCTACATTAACTGTGTCCGGTGTGAGTCAGTTACTAAAGGTGTTTAAGCAGCAAAAACAAAAAAACAGAAACAGAAACATAAACGCATGAAAAGATGACACATCCGCCGGATAAGATGTAATAGGGTTTAAATACTTTCTCTACATTTCTCTTTAGCCCTTTAATCATGTGAATAACGATGTTGGTCTCGACTATTAGAACAAAAGGAAACAAAATTCGTAAACATTAACTACGTACGTCTATGTATATACATACATATATATTTAACTACTACAAACTCACATGTAACACACTAACCAACATTTAAATAAAAAAATAAACGAATTTCATCATCAAGAGGTCCTTTATTTTATGGTTAAACCACTGAAAGTAAATGTTGTGCGTATGTGTATGTGTGCGTGTGATATTTATTTCTAACTTTTCCTTTCTGTTGTTGTTTAGTTTTTGTTTGTTGTTGTTGTGCTTACATAAAACACCACTTAAGTGTTATTTAAACAGCAAACATTAAACAACTTTTTTAACTTTGATGTTTTCAAATGAATTAAAACCCCAAGAAAAGTAACGAAAGAGGACACAGTGCTTTGCACATTTCTACTAATAGGCTTATAAGTTAATTCAACATTTATTTAGCAGCTTATCAAAGTAAACTGTTTTGATTTTTACGCTTAATGTTCATTAAGTCTGAAGTGTTAACAGCAAAAAAAAAATTTTTTTTGCAACCAAGCATTTGAAAAAGAACCAAAAAATAAATAAATAAATAAAAGAAAGATGAGTCAAATATAAGAAAGCGAAAATTAAAATAATGGCTCCCAGTAATAAAATAAAAGATTCAACAAGCATTTCATTTTTTTTATTTCTCTAAGGAAGTTAATACATTTATAATAGGAACGAAAAGTAATTGCTTTTCTATGGCAATGGTTTTCAAATGGTTTGGACTTTAATTGGGCCATTATGTTCTTTAGATTATCCCAAAGGGGTTTTCTTTGAAAACTGCTACTAATTCAAATCAAAACAAAAAGAATTCTTGTTTAGATTGTTTTTGGTTTAATTTTTAACCAACGGGATGGGTTACTTTAAAGTGCAGGATGTACAAAACAAAAAAAGTTTTCTAAAAATGACTGTGATATGAAATATAAAAGTAATTTAGTTAATGCCGAGATTAATTTCTAAAGTGTAAGGGAACTGATGCCTGCCAGCTTTTTGTGTTTGTATTTTCACAGAAATTTTAAAGCTAAATGAACGAATACAGATGTCCTATTGAGTTAATTCACTTTGAAAAGTGGTTTCTTTGAAATTTACTCAAAGGCTATTTGAAGAATTGCTATGTAGAGCAGGTATAACAAAATAAGAATTTGTTGTCTTATTTTTAAACTCTTCTATAAGTGAAAAGGGTAAATATAAGTTATCTTTTTTGTTTTTAATTTCTACAATATTAATTTGCGCACAAATAAAGTATATACATATATCGAGCATCCCTAGATTTAGAAAGGGCAAAGGATTAAGTCTATTGCATCAATCTGTGTTTAAGTAAAAATTAACTTTTTAAAGTTCTCTTATGTCACACAGCCCCGTATAAGCTTTGATACATATTGAATTCAATTTGGAATACAGGGATATTTTTCATACCATATATCTGGAAGTAATTTGATATTAATAATCAACAGACTTGGGGCATAAATAATTAAATATCTTTTAAGCAAAAATTCACGACTTGCTTTGTTTTTTTTTTCTAAAAAAATTTTCGCAAAAAATATATTTATTTCGTAGACTTATTTCTTTATTGTATTAAAAATTAAGTTTTAGGGGTGTTTCAAGAAAACTTTAGTCCAATTGGTGCATTAATGGCAAATGGTTAAACAAATTCAATTTCTTTAAAAATCAGGATAAACAACCAAATAATTCTTGAATGTAACTGGAGCAAAAAACTATCAGTTATTGTTTTCAAAAATGTTGCTGTTCAAATTTGAGTTAAAGCAAAAACTACTGAAACTTCTATTTCAAACCAAATTATCTGTGTTTTAATATATGTTTAAGATATACTTATTTATTCAAAATTTAACACACGATATTGTCAACCATGTTTATATAAATCGCATTTTAAAAACTTTTCATTTACTCAAACTAAGTGCCTTTAAAATCATAATTAAAATTTTGTTTTCTTTTAACTACCAAAAAGCTTATCATTGAATACTTTAGAGCTTAGTTGCGTTGTTTACATAATTTGGCTTAACTTAAGGCTTATAATTATGAAAATTACATTTTTTAATCAAGATAACTTTGAATAAAAAAACACATTCACCCGTCTAGACACACAGACCATTCACAAATTAAAGACTATCCTGCCATAATATTTTCTCCTTCAATTCTTTTAGATTTAGAAGCCTTAAGGCAAACTGGAATCACAATCATCATGTGTTTGTGTGTAAATTACAATAATGTAAATTATTTATTCAAAAGCACATACATAAATATATATTTTAGAGATTCATTTAGATTTAAAAACAAACAAAAAAAAAATATGTCTACAAATATCTATACATACATATACATAAACATATGTACGTATATGTTAAACTCTAAAGAAAACACAAGCGAAAATCTTATGAATTCCAAATACATACATACATAGACACAAATGACTGCACAAATAAAAATAATTTAAATACTAAATTTCCTCTAACGTTTTTATCTCTGGCACTAACTAATACCACATATGTACGAGTAAAACACTCGACACAAACACTCTAACACTAATACTAATGCCGAATGTTGTACTACATGAACATTTTTATGAACCGAAAAACAAACATTAAATGAAAAAAAAAATTTAAATACAAAATGAGAGAAATGAAATAAAATAAACCATAATTCATAACTAAATTTATAAAGATAGACTTGACTCGTATAAAAAATAACAACAACAACAAAAGGTAAACACTAGACGTGTTTTGTGAATGAAAACAATTCTTTTATATAAATTTTATTTTATAGACCCTCTCGACAAGAACAACAACACAACTGAATGATTCTAAAATGACTGTTGAATGCCTCTAAGGTTCATTCTTTAGTCAGCAGAGCAGCTTTTAGTTGTTAGTCACATGGTAAATTTAAATAGTAGGCGGGTACCTTTTTTTACACTCTCTTAAAGTTTATGTATATATAGTTATCATGGTATCTAATTGCTTGAAAAGTTAATTTATTAAGATAAGTCTGTCGAAAAGTATTTAATATACTTATGTTTGTGTGTTAAGTTACTTAAGGGGCCAGCATTATCATTAAATATAAACCAAATCGTTATGATAATCTCCGCATTATTTCTTTAAAGTTTTAGGTTAAGTTCAACATAAAATTATGCCTGATCTTTAAAAATTAAATAAATTTCAAATAAAAAATTTTAAAAAAGAAACAGGTTCGCTAAACATAAATCAACTGTCAAAATCAATTCATTGTCAAAAATGCTCATGACCCTACAAATTGTACTAAACAAAACGAAATAGTGCATCGTCAACGCATTGCAATTGAAAAATCCTTAACTAACAGCGCGTTAGGAAGTGAAGGTGAATGCGGATGATTTTGTTATTGTTGAAAAGTTTTAGCTATTTTTACTTTAAGTCTTAAGTTATATTTTGTTTAAAACTTAAGTTAACATTACTGCTTAACTATTACAAAACTTTAACGTTCTTATTTAGGTAGGTCACTTCTGCGTCAACAATAGGCGCCAGTCAATGTTACGCTCTTATTTAGGTTGGTCTGTAAACAGGAGTTTACACAACCGGGCTTCGGCTGAAAGCAAGAACTTCAAACTAAAACTGAGTCTAATTAAAGTATTTTTAAGTCAATTACTGTTTTCTAACAGCCAAACCTAAATCCTAAATAGCGCTAAGCGTTATCTAGCTGTCAAAAATTCTCATGCCAATTTAAATTATAGGAAGCAAACCAAAATAGCACGGCATCAGTGCTTTGCAATTGGAAAATTTTATTTCTGTTTAATTTATACGCTTTTATTTAGGTAGGTCACTTCAGCGTCAACAACAGGCACAGACACTTCATAATTTTTTGGTGTATCATAACGTCCATCGACAATATTGTGCTTTAAGCAGAAAAGAAAAATTGTTTGAAACTCTAAAACGCTAAAACGCTTTACCAAACTTTGGTGTTTAAAAATCGGTCATGTTGTTCAATAAATGTGACATCTTGACTTTTTGTTACGAATTTTGATGAATTTCAAACTAATTTTCAATATGGGAATAAATCTCAAGAAACTTTCTGAAAATCTTATAGCTATAGAAAGTATTGAAAAAACTTATCCAGAATTTTTTTTTTTTAATATTTTTTTATTCGTAATTTTGTAATAGGGATCACCCTAAATAGGCATTGTTTGTTTGCTTTCTCCAGCATTTTTCATGTTGTTGTAAGCTTTTGTTTTTGACTTTGTTTTCCTTTAAATAAAATATCCATTTAACTTCATACTTGTATACAACAACAAAAACAACTACAAGAACAACAACAACAAAGGCAACAAATCTAAAGCTTTGCAGGAATTTATACAATAAACCTATTTTTTTTCCTTTTGGGTTTCTTTGTTCTGTTTGAGTATTTATTTGATATTTGTGTTGTAGTTAGTCGTCGTGCTCGTACTGGAAATTCTTTAAGCATTTTTCCCAACGTTTGTTTCGTCGAGGAATGTTGCTTTTACATATTTTATATAAATATGTATTTGCAACCAAAAACGGTACAAAAACAAGAAGTAAAATAAAGTATCCACATATTTTGAGTATGTAATTGTGAGTAAGTGGATGTGTTCTGTATGCAGGTGTAAGTATATAAGTGAAATAATATCATAACTCCTGCCAATTCTAAGCATCTGGTTGTGTCTTCCACCTTTTTTTTTGCAGTTGGCACATAAGGTCTGGTTTACTTTTTTTATACCCTACACCTACACCGCAGATAATCAAACACGGATTTAAGTTTTGATATACTTTAATACACACTTTGTACTGGTTAAATTGATCTTAATTTTAATTCCCTCTGTTGAGATAAGCGAGAACCCGATCAATTCTGGCCGTGGCTGCCATTCAACACCACTTTCTGAAAAAACCAATAAGTTTTTAATTGAAAATATTGAAATCAAGACTAAATTTTGCACAAATAATTTTTTAGAAGCGCAAAACACGTTAACAAAATGTTTAATGATAAGCTTACCAAAGGACCTTGCTTATCCATAGCAAAAACTCATTTTGACAATAAAAAAAATGGTATAACATAACTTGATTACTGTTTAAGATCTTAATTACAAAAATACCAACAAAGACTATTCTGTATTAAGCTGTAATGTAGAGTATTATATGATCAGGCTTGATCGACTATAACATAACGACTTATTTATTTATTTATTTTTTTTCATATTGCTTTAAACAGATGCTTAATGTTTAATTTTATCTTAAAGTTAATACACATAAACAAACTAACACTCCACAAAAAAATGAAACAACAACATCAAAACAAGCCAAATCTTGAAAAGCTAAATATGTATGAAATTAGAGAAAAGGACACAGAAGCAACGAAAGTACAAACATTTAATAGAATAAAATAGAATAAAAACAACTTCAACCAAGAGGAGCAAAATAAAATAGAAAAAAAGTAAATTAGTGTTTTGGCACCCTTAACAAGTTGGTTTTGTTTAGATGGTTAAGGTGAACACTTTAAAAGAATATTTTTGTGGAGTTTCATTTAAATTGCTTAGACATACAAAGATACAGAGACACAAATTAATAGTTAACCCCTGGGTGACCACAAATGAAAAAGTGAAAAAACTAGGAGTTAATTAAGATTTTCTGGTGACACACAAAGAATTGCTTTTTTCAAGGGAAACAGTTTGTTTTCTGTTTTACATTTTTGTGTATTTGTTTTTAATTTTGAAAAAATTATGATATTGATAGCGGAAATTCTTTACTTAATTTTTAGTAACTTACAATAAAAACGTATACTTTCTAGTAACTTGGCTATAAAGTGTTAATGTAATACGTACATTGAGTTGAATTGGAAATTAAGTTTAAAGGACACGTTTTGGTAACAAACCAAAGTGAATAAATGCCAAATAAAAAAGAAAGCATTACAGTTAGAAGTGTATGCACACATACTCTTGAGAGCACACAATTACACACACACACACACATACATATACACTAAAATATAGAAAACAAAGTAAACATTTTTCAAACTAAAATTGATGTTGGATGCCAATGACTTGGCAAAATCGCAACCTCAAAGTCGAGGAAGGAAAAGAACTAGATTTTCTTTTTTTCCCTTCTCTCTTTTACAAATTGTTTTGTTTTATTGTTGCTTTTTGCTGCCACAAAAAACTAACCAACAAGAGCCTATGAAATAGTTCAAAGGCGGGCGGTTTGAAATTTTGGGTGGATTCGGGCCACCATGAATTTTATCAAACGATTTTTTTCCAGTTCTGTTTATACTATTTTGTTTTGGTTTTTGTTACATTTATGTTGCTGTTTATACCCTTCACACACACACATGTGGTGAGGGTA
>NDXZ01011965.1:0-10672 GCA_003055125.1 Paykullia maculata
GATTGGTGGCGTTAGTAGTAGGTATTTTGTTTATTAATATTTATGTTTTGTTTTTTTTCGAGTAGGTATATGAATTTCTTTTAAATAAAAGCATTTGTTTAGATAAACTACCTGTCATTTTTTAAATAAATATTAAATGTAGAGTTTTAATGTTAAGAAAGTAAAATGATTGATGATTGTTAGTTAAAGAGATACGTAATTTAAAATGAGATAGAATGCTTGCCATATACGTCTGTGCCGAATCTTAAGTAACAACTTTTAATTACGTACCTCTCAACAACTAGCTAAGTTATTGAAGTTATTGAATTCTGAAGAAGTTGTTATTGATTGCTTATAAATATCTCAGCTGCTAAGAGGGTCATTTTGCTGATTTTAAATATTTTCCTAAATATATTAGAGATCACGATAGAACATTTGCCCTTGTTGAATATTTGGGTGCTTAGGAAAGCTAATTGTTATCAATCAATGCAGATACAAACCAATTACTCTCAAATGACACGTCTGCCTATAAGGATTTAAAATTTATACATATGTTTGTATATATATATTTTATGGAGTCCCGATATTGTAGAAATTAGAAGTAAAATATATACTTGTTTAGAACCTCTCCACTTATGGTGAAGAGTATAAAATTTGAGTCTTTTATTTACGTACAAATTTATATTTAAATACAAAATATATTAACGTTTTTGTGTATTTTTCGTTTATTCTCTTTTTAGCATCCCTACCCCTCCGAAGACCAGAAAAAACAATTGGCACAAGATACCGGCCTAACGATACTGCAAGTAAACAATTGGTAAGTTAAAAAGTAGTTTTAAAAAAGCTATAAGAAATTAAAAACATTTTTTTAAATTCCTTAAAAACCTTAAAACCCTCAAGAAAGATAAAGAGAGACTTTTATAAAGACAAACTTCTTTTTAATGAAAATTAAAAAACCTTAAAATAGCCAAATTATTTGAGAATTCCTAATTTAAAGTTGTTTTTAAAACTCGAAATTATTGAAATTCGCTTGCAATTATAAAGAATCATTATTGTTATGATCGTAAATATGAGGTTATATAAATCGATTAATTAATCTGTTTAGCCTCTATTAAAAACAAATTATTTTAAATACACAATTGAGGGACTTACAAGCAACTTATGATATCATAATGTCCTAAAAATTTAAAGCGGTTTAAGTACTTTATTGTTGCATTTTCTGTTCGGTTAATGATAGTTTACGACAGCACAATAAACATAGCAGTCAGAGTCATATTATTAAATGACACTTCTGACGTATGACATTATGATATCATAAGTTAACAAGGCGAATTCATATCAGGTGGCCTCAGTTCGGAGAGGATTTTTTTTTAACCATTTTTTTTATATGAAGTTTGGCACTAGGCTTTACAAGAAGAGAGAGAAAATTATTTTTTATGTATGGAGTTTGACATTAGCATGACGAAAAAAAATAATCAGCTGATTAACTGAGGCCACCTGATATATATTCGCCTTGTAAGTTTACTTGTGAATACCTTAAATGTTTGAATTTCGAAATTCACTGAAATTTAAGTTAAAGAAAATTGTTTATTTTTGTTTTTCACAAAATTTAACAGATACTTTTTAAAGCGATTGTTTAAAAAATAAAAGGTTTTAAAAGTGTGTGAAAATATAAAAACATATAAGATTTTATTTGGCTTATTATTTTAGCGGTCAAAATCTTAAATTTGTAATAGGAGAAGTACTTTGAAGTTCTGCTCATGCTGTCAGTGTAATTTTAATGAATTTTGTTAAAAGTAAATTTGCTTTAAAAATAGTTTTTTTAACAAAAGTTATAAAATTTGAAATGTTTAAATAATTGAATTGAAAGAACAGGGCGCTTGTTACGGCATTCGATATTAAGCAAAATATCCATTCATATTGCATAATGATTTTAATCGATATTGAAAGCCATAATTTCGCATGAAAATTTTAACCGGGTCTATAAATATAAAGATTTTTTAGCATTAAATTTTAATGTTTTTTTTTCTTACTTTTAAAAATATTATTTCTTTAAGATGTTAAGGCTTTTTTTATATTGAATTTGAGTTTATGGTTAATTTGTTGTTTGTAATCGAACTACAAATAACATAATTTTCGAAATATATTTATGCTGTTCATTTCTGGCAAAAATTTTCTTTTCATATTTGTATTCTTTTTGTGGCTTTCATTTGTTCTTAATACACAAAAACGTATTAAAGAAGAAAAAAAAAAACAATCTTCGAGCATTAACCTCAATTTGTAGCCAACAATAATAAGGTTCTTTATATACGATATTTTTTTTTTTGCTTTTTGTAGCTGCAACTAAAGTTTGCAATAAGAAATATCGAAAAAAACAAGCACTAACCAACAAAACAAGCTTAAAAAAAAATAATGTTTGTTTGCCAAGAAATTGTTAGTTTTTGCCGAGTTTTTTTTTCATAAATAACAACCCAGAAAAGTTATATTAACAATAGCAACAACAAAATAAATATATATTTTGTATTAAACATCTTAAATAAACAAAAAAATATCAACCACAGAATCATGGTTACAAAAAAATGAGCAACAAAAAAATCTTAAATCAGGTTGATTTTATTTTTTGTTATAATGATATTTGCTGCTGCTGTTGATGCTTTTTTTCTTGTTGCTGAAGTAACTCTTTGCAACATTATGATTTTTTGTCAACCACCATCATTATTGCTTCTCATGGTTGTTGCTGTTTGTTGTAGCAAATAAAAATATACAATTGTCGGCATTTTAGACTTTTATCATTGTATTATAATGCAGTGGCACAACAACAAAACTAGCAAATAAATATAATAAAACTTGCCGGAAAAAAAACTTATTATTTTCTTATATTGTATTAAATGTTGTTGCTGTTGTTATTTTGTTACTAAAAAGATTCGGTTCTTTAAGAACCTAACAGACACTATCCTGGTACCTGGTACATATAATCACTTAGAAAGAGCGAATGCGAATGGAAAAAAGAGATGTTATAAATCATTTTATAAATTATTTATGAAATAAACATTTATGGGATTATAAGCCTAATTATGATTTGTTAAAAACGGATTTAATATATTTATATAACAACAATAATTCCTTATTAAATGTTTCTTCTTTGTTCTCAATTATTAATACGCCGTCTGTTTCTTTTTTCCTTTGTTTTTTTTTCTCTTTAACAGGTTTATTAATGCGAGACGAAGAATTGTACAGCCAATGATTGATCAATCAAATCGTGCAGGTAATTATGTGAATTAAATTTTAATGTTAAACATGATAATAAGTTTGAAAAATAGTAAATATTAAGTGACAATTAGACGTTAACAACCGAAGGTGGAGTTTTCGTTATAAAATTTGAAATTAATGTCAAAAATTCAAAGTTCGAAGCAATTTGATTGGATTTAAGAGATTTTTCCTCCAACAAAAACGGATGCTGCTAAAGCGGCGTCTATCTAATTAATCTTTAATTATTTAGTCATTAATGACAAATAACTATGGAAAAATGTTAAAACTTTTTTATTGAAATTAGCATTTGCTGGTATAAATGTTGCGAGCGTTACTTTCATTAAACGAGCAGATTTGTTGGCCCTACAAAGTCGATTTAGTAACGTTATGTGGATAAATTTGAGATTAATCATTGAAAATTTTGCGGAAACCATTTTTAGTATGTCTTTATAACAGCATTGTTATTAATCTTTAGGTTGCAGTACTTGTAATAAAACTGTTAAGAATTTCAAAATCAGACTTTACCACGAATTAGTTTTACAAAAAATGTAAGTCTCCTTTTGAAGTTTTGTACAATCAAAGAAAACCCTTCATTTAGGCAATGAATTTTTACATTGCAATAATGAAATTGTCATTTAAAGTCAGCTAATGAAGCCCTTAATTGCATTAATGAAGAATGTTTCATTACATTTATGAATCTAGTATGTGAAACTATGTCATTAATGAAATAAAACCAGTCATTGACCATATGAAGCCGATTTATTGGTTAAATGAAACATTTACGTTAAATAATTAAAACCGTTTCATTAATGTTTTTATTTGTTTATTGACGTTTTGAGGATAAATAAAACTTATTTAATTACTATAAATTTTAAAGTTTATTGTTAATTTGAGCTGTCTAATTTGCTGCATTTCACTGCTGCTTATCCCAAATCACTAAAAGACTTTCAAACTATTTCTTGAAAAATTTCAAACATATTGGATGTTTAAGTAAGAATTCAAAAACAAATTGAATGGGAATTCTAACAAATTTGAAAAAAAAACATTCAAATTTTTTTTTTTAAAAAACCAACAAACAAATATTCCTTCATAAATATTTTTCTTTTTCCCATATACATCTAGTTAGCCTTGGGTTTTCTAATATTTTGCCTTGAATTTGTTTAATGCAACGATTTTCATTAATACAATGAGTTATGAAAATCTTATGAAAAACTGATATTGGAAGACTTCATGAAATCAATGTATTTTTTAATTATATTCATGTAAATTTTCATTAATATTATGCAGAATATTTAATGAAAACATTTTATTATCTTAATGAATGTTTTTCTATCAGTGTAATAAGGTCCACTTACGGAAATCAACCAAACCTGCGTAAAACTGTAAAAACTGTTTGAAACAAAATGACATTAATCACAAATAAATTTTACGAAACGTAAAAGTTGATTTTAGAAAAATTTCTATTAATAAAAACTAATGAATCATAATACATATGTGAAACAAACTTAAGAGTTTTAAGCATTAATGCTTTGAATTAAAGCTAAATAATTCAAAAGTTTATTTTAAATCGCCCCCTTCACCGTAAAATCATTTAACTTAGATTTTTGCTTCTCAGGTTCTTTCAAATCGATTTTCATAAATAAATTATTTAAAACCAAATAACACAAAATAAGCCACAGTCTTTACCTTTAATAGATATGACTATAGATCAACGATATTTAGTTTTATTTTTGGACTGTCGGATTATATAAATATCGACATTATTTGTATAATATATTTTTTAATTAATTTAATTAATTTTTTTTATTTCTTTTTTTTTCTTCCTATAGTATACACCCCCCATGCTGGTCCTTCGGGCTATGGCCATGATCCTATGGGCTATATGATGGACAGTCAAGCTCATATGATGCATCGTCCTCCCGGTGATCCTGGTTTCCATCAAGCATATCCTCATTATCCCCACGCTGCTGAATACTATGGTCAACATTTGTAATCAAGTTTAGCCATCAAATCTCAATAAACAGATGGAAAAACAACAAAACACAACTGTAACTACAACCAATTACAACAACAACAAGAACTTTTCAACTAAAAGAAAAACAATTGTGTTGGCAATATTAACAAATTACAATAAAATAAAGCAAAAGAAATAGGGGAAAAGCAAAGGAGACCAAAACCAAAACTTTAGTGAAAATAGAAGTCCTAAATACAACAATAGCAAAACAACAACTAAGCAACAGCAACAAAGCATGAGATGAAATAATTTGTTTAGAACAAGGCTTAAAATACCGGATATACGTAAAATTTTTATCTTTTTAGAAAAAAGCTTTAATCTTAACCCAAAAATATTAAGAGTTTATTTAAAAATGTTTGCCCAAGATAAAAGAGAGAGTAGAAGGAAGACTATGGTTTAAAGATAAACAAAGCTTTTATTCTATTATTTTGTATAAAAAAGATATTATAATCGTTTTTTTTTTAATTTTGGCTTCAAATTTTACAAACTTTTGCTTAGAATATAAACAAAGAAATAAGTATTATTTTTCATAATTTAGTAAAAAAATATGTACAAAATTTTACTGAAGTTAATTTGATAAATTTTCTATTTTAAATGTAGTTTTTCTTAATTTAACTAAATTTTAATTTTTTTTCAAACTCTTTGTATATTTAAAATTTTTTTTTAATATCAAAATAATACCAAAAGCCAATAATGGAGCGGTTGACCGTCAGCCATTTTAAACCATCTCTTGCCCAAAAATAACATGTTGAATTGATTTTAAGAACAACAAAGCGCGAATTAAGTTTTTAAAACATTTTTTTTGTCAATGATAATGATAAAGCCTAATACTGCAATATAATTAAAATTCTAACCTTTAATTTTTAATATAAAAAAAAGAAAATGATCTCCTTATTAAAAGGCCCATGAGAGCTGAATACAAAAATTTAAAAAAAATAATGTTGCAAAGAAAAAAAAGGAACTTGACATAAAAATTAAATTCCCCATAAAAAATTATAAATTCAACTTCTACTTACAACTGAAAAACAAACACAGTTAAATGAATTTAGTTAAAAAAATTAAAGAAAGCAGAACGAAAAATTCAAAAAAACTTATGTAAACAAAAAAATTAAATTAAAAAATATTATTGTAAGGCAAACAAACAAACATATGTATACATAAAAAATAAAAACAAAATTCAACAAAATAATTGTAATAATAAAAAAAAAACATTTCTAGTAAAAATCTTAAAATCTCCACACACACACACACACACACAATCCAAAATACACCCTATAAACCAACCAATTTTTACACACACATCTAAATACTTACATCCATGTATACCAATTGTAAATGTAAAAAGTTTTTAATTAATAATAATCATATAAACAATAAAAAAACATTAATATTAAATAACTATAAAAAATAATGTTAAAAAAAAATAATAGAAAAATGCTTCATTTAAACTTTAGTTAAAACAACAACAAAAACACACATTCTTATCCTTTGAAAAAAAAAACAATTCAGTTTTTTAGAAAATATCACAGCAAATTTAATGAATTTTTTAAATTAAAAAAAATTTTGTTACGCCCCTTTGTTGTTGCTTTTTTTTTTTGTAAATTACACTCTTATAATCAAAAGCTTTTTTTTTAACTTTCTCCTCTACTCTTTGTAAATTATTTCATTCTTTAGTTATTTTCCAAAAAAAAGCAAAAAATAAAAATAAAAAAACAATCAACCAACAACAAAATGCTTTATTATTATAATTATTTATCTTCTTAAAAATAATTTTAAAAAATTCTTTGAAAATATCAAAAATCCTAAAATTTTAAAAATTGTTTTGTTTTATTTGTTTAATTATTATTTTCAAAAGTAGCAAGTATTATATATTTGTTTGAAATTTATTTTTATTCCTTTAAAATCCCTGTCTTTATTTAAAAACTATAATTTTATTATCTCTTTTAATTTAATTTAAAATAAAAATAATTTTTAACGCTATAAATATTAATTATAAAGCAGCTGCATATAGTTTTAATTTTATTAAAATATATAAAAAAAATTAATTAAAAAATAATTTTACTTTTATTTTAATATTATTTCTATTATTATTATTTTTAATTTTAACTATTATTAATATGAATGATTATTATATTTTGAATGAATGAAAAAAAAAACATAAAACAAAAAAGATGTAAGTGAAAAAACTATTATAAAAGAAAATAAAAGAAATTATTAATTATATTTAAAAAAAACACAATCTTACAAAAAACTTATTTGTTTTTTATTTTTCTTCTTGGTTAAAAAGGATTTTTTTATTTGAGTTTTTCTTTTAAATACGTTACTTTCTTTTCATGCTTTTAAAAATATTTTAATTTGGCTGCTATTATTTTTGCCTTTTTTTAATATTATAGCTTTAGCAACTTGCAGTATAAGTGCAGAAGGACAGGTTTTGGCATATTAATATGTATGTTTTTTGACTAATGGAAATATAACTACCCTGTCAAAACTTTTTAAGTTTGAATCATTGGTGGTCACTATTTAATTCTTTGTATATTAATGAGGAGTCCTTACCCACTTGATTACATTTAAACACATTTAATTGTAAAATTACTTACATTTAAATAATACAATTTCTTTAAACAATGAAATATCAATAACCAATTATAATTCAACTTTTTCAATTTCAATTATAATTGAATTTTCAATTCAAAACAATAACTAGCTTGTGTAAAATGTTTACTAGGTAGAAAGCATTGTGCATTACACTACCCAATTTTGAATTACACAAAATTATCTTAAATTTTTGTCAATATTTTATTTAATTTCAAAGCGATTTAAGCAGCTGCCAATATTATTTAATAGATTTTTACAACGTACTGTGCAACACAGAAAACAGACCCATTTTGGCAACTGCACGCCTTTTCAACAGAGCTGGAAGCGCATCATTCATATTTACTTTTTAATTCGCCATGAATAAAAAAAAAAAATTAAATGCATTTATTTTTCTTTATATATGAAATGAATTAAAATATGAATACATTCATTATGCATTAAAACACGTGAATGCATTCATCTCATTCAAAAAAATTAATCGAATGAACATTTGAATCCATTTATCTTAAGTTACAAGATGTGAATGCATTCATCTTATTTAGAAAAAATAATGGAATAAAAATTTGTTATCATTCGTCAAAGAATAGAAGATGTGAATGCATTCAACTCCTTCAAAAATATGAATGAAATGAAATTTTAAATGCATTCTTCGAGGATTTATGGGAGAGGAATTGTAATTATTTTGTTTTTTGTTAGACTAAACACGACAAACAAAAAGTTAAATGATTGCAAAAAAGCAATGGCATGTATGTTGGTTTGAATGCATTCAAAAAATTACAACTCATTGCACGAATTATTCACAGATTCATTCAAAAAAGAATGATTCCCTAACAGCTTTGCTTTTCAATCTAACGATTCAGAGCTAACACTATGCAAAACTAAATTTTATATTTATAACCATGAAACTATACAATTCCAACCAATCCATACAATTGGTAAATATAGTAGAACATAGTAAAATAATAAATCGTATATCATTGAAATGATTTTTTTCAAGAATAATTCGAGTACTCAAAAATAATTATAAAATAGATCTTTCACTTTATTAAATACAGTTTCGTTCAACAATTCTTTCAAAATATAATAAAAAAGTAAAAATAAAATAATACCTGTTCTTATTAATGCGTTGTCTTCTAATTATCCATCCAGCAAAAACAGGTTATAACTTGGATAGGTTCCTATAATCATTATTGTGTAGCTTTATTCGTTGATTCTTGCATTACTTATTATCTACTAAATATTGACGAACATAAAAAACGGGTTTTCCATTAGCGACATAACAATTTTATCTATTAATAAACCATAGAAATATTTGAGATATTGAGTTCAAATTTATTGTGGGTGTATTGCAAGCATTACATTTTATAAATAAAATTCGATTTCGGCCATATGACCACCACGAGCTCGTTTACAGCGGTCGATTCTTTGGACCCAATTTTTCATCACTCTGGCACACATTTCGACCGGAACGTTGGCAATTTCGCGTTGGATGTTGTCTTTGAGCTCTTCTAAAGTTGCTGGCTTATTAGCATAGACCTGTGACTTGATAAAGCCCCATAAAACGAAATCCAATGGCGATAGATTGCATGAACGAGCCGGCCATTCGACCGGACCATTTCTCGAGATAACACGTTCACCGAATTTGCCTTCCAATAAATCTATTTTTTCGAAGTTGCGACCACCGACTCAGAATTTCGGTAGTAATTTTTAATAATTTCCAAACGTTGCTGGTTCGTGAACTTTACCATGATGAAAATGTTGACTTTAACTAACGTTTTGTAATTGGCAGTTGATTAAAAAAGTTTAAGGGTGCGTTCATATAAAGATACGAAAATGTTATGTCGCTAATGGAAAACCCTTTATTACCAGTCACAGATACTTACAGCTAAAGCAAAATATTTAAATTCTAACACTGTTTATTTTGTTTTTTCTTTGTGTACTCGCACTCATTTGTTTTGAAAATCACAATAAAACCACAAAAACTGAAGTATATGCTTTACTTTTGAATATCTTGTGAAGACTTTTTCTATATTTCTGGTTAATAAATTTGTCCTTGATTTAGAAAACAGACTTTGTTAACATCGTTATACTGTGAAGTATATACAAGTTTTTATGATCGTGTTATAAGCTAGACGCAACCAACTTTCTATTTCTTCTCAAACCTTAAATCAAATTTTTGATAATTTGTTTATATTTTCCATATGTTTTGTCCAATTTATTAATAGTTAAATGTCGCTTGCGAAATTTGAAATCCACATAAAAAAGTTTGGGTAAATATAAATGGAATAAAGAAATTATTTTAATCCAACATTTAAGTTCGATTAATAACAGTAATGGCGGTTACCAGGAATTTTAAAAAAGTGGCCTAAACATTCATTTTATTTATGGAATTGAAAGTCTGTTACTCTTTCAGACAAAAGATCTAACTGATATATTGTGTAAATTTACAACTCGATATGTAAGAATGCTTTTTACATTCGCACATACATATGTACGTAACGCGAAGGCCAATAATATTAAAGTATGAACAAAAATTCATTGCGCTTTGATTTAACTTTGTTTAAAAAAATTTTCAAAAAAACTAAAACTTTTTTTGCGAGGAAGGGCTTATTTTCCATAAAAATAAAATGCTGTTTGTTGGTAACGCCATAACTTATGCGGTTTGCAACTCAACTATAC
Source organism: Paykullia maculata (assembly GCA_003055125.1). NCBI lineage: Eukaryota > Metazoa > Arthropoda > Insecta > Diptera > Rhinophoridae > Paykullia > Paykullia maculata. The sequence goes on from NDXZ01011965.1 coordinate 10,517, forward strand.
TTCAGTTGAAATTTTGCAATTTGGTATAATGGATAACAACTTGTGTTTGTGAGGTTGACAATAACATAAAAAAAATACAACTCATAACAAGCAGTTGTTTCACTAACAAAAAGTTGAAAGCAGTTAACTAAGAGTTTTTGTTTTTTTTTTTTTTTT
>NDXZ01011972.1:762-13501 GCA_003055125.1 Paykullia maculata
GAGAGAGAGAGAGAGAGCGAGAAAGAGGGAGAGAGAGAGAAGGGAGTTTAGGATTAATAATCTTTGGAGTCAAAAAAAATTTAGAAAAATGCAACTAACGATGTATGTATGTATTTGTGTATGTATGTATGCAAGTGTAAAGGCTGATTTTAAGTTGATTTATTAAAAAGTTCATTTAAAATGAATTATTCTTCTTAAGGTAAGATAAATGTTAGTAGAGAGAATGTAATTTATTGCTGGAAAAGGGGCTTCATGGACAAGAATTCCAAATTATTTTTTATTGCATATGAATTTTAAACCTCATTTTTGTTTCCTTTTATAAAATTCATAAATAACTAAACCAAATATTATTGCTAATAATGTGTGTCGTAGTCCTGTAAGCAGTCGTGGCCGAGTGGTTAAGGCGTCTGACTCGAAATCAGATTCCCTATGGGAGCGTAGGTTCGAATCCTACCGGCTGCGAATAAATTTTTTGTAGACCATACCATACACTTTTTGTGCAATTCCTAACGTTTTCCATAACCTTTTTTTAAAAGAAGCATTCTTACGCTATTCCACTTTAAGTGATGGCAAAATTGTTCAGTTCACCCACGCATTATATAAGTTGTATGTAATTTTTTTACAAAATATGTAATTTTGGTAATTACCAGGGAAACCGTAGTATGCAAAATATATGTTTTGGTAGGGCATATTTTTGCATATTTTATACGTTATAAAATTTTTTTGCATATTTCTGTTTTAAGAGCATTTTTGCAGTATTATTCGTGCATGTCTGTTAGTACATGTTATTACTTTTCCGCCATCTACATCTCAAATTGTGTTTAAAAAAGAATATTATTCCGAACTGTTAAACTCCATATGCAAATTTAAATATATATTTTTTTTATATAGAGTATACAATAGAAAATTTGATATTAAAAATAAACATGGAAAAATTATAACAAAAATCAAAGGTCTAAATGAAAGTAAAATGTATATGTAAATATTTTGCAAAAACTTCGTCAAAACAAGTTTTAAATTACAATATAAAGGAAATATTATCTTTTAAATATGTGCCAATCATACCGGTAGATGTAGAAAAAACATTTTCAATTTAGTAAACTTTATTTAAATCTATTAGACAACGCTTTTTATTTGACAATCTAAGTCAATAATTTGTTGTTTATTGCAATAACAATTACCAATAAAAATCTTGTCTCATTTAATTTAAAAACCGTCCCAATTTAATCTGATACCTGATATACATATATAGAAGTTCAATTTTGTATATAGCTTTTTTGTTTCTTGTTTTGTCTGTTTAATATTTTATTTATGTTGTTGAATTGTTTAATAAACAAGTAAGAGCGATACTTATACAAGTAGAACGATATTTGGCTGTGCCAAATCTTATATACCCTTCACTACGTGTATTTACGTTTAAAAAAATTTTTTTTTTGCCGATATCTCGAAAAAAAAAATTTTTTTCTTATACATATCTCGAAAATTTTTTTTTTTATTTCTCAAAAGGCATGTCTAATTTCTGATTGTTTTATACTACTATCGCGTCCGTACAACATCGGAGTGCTGAGAAAACTTGATTTCAACAGACGGACAGACAGACTATGGCTCAATCGACTTCCCTATCTATAAGAATTCAGAATATATATACTTTATGGGGTCGGAAATGAATATTGAAGAAATTACAAACGGAATGACAAACTTATATATACCCTTATCACCTTAGGTGAAGGGTATAATAATGTGAAGACTAAATGTAATGAAATGTCAAATACGTAAAGAAGTTTGACAGTCGTATGGCTTTCACAATTTTTAGAAATTTTTCTAAACGCTGAGACTTCATTTTATTTTACAGCAAACAAAAAAAAGTTGTGATTTTACACCAAAAAAAATTTGTGTGCAAAAATAATATAAACAGCTGTTGTTGTGTAGTTTGCCGTATGTGATTATTTGAAGTTTGATAGTGTAGACACAAAATGTAATGAGAAAATTTTCTATTTGATTTTTTTGACAATCGAAACAAAAATCATTTGATTTTGCTCTATATAATAGTCTGAAGTCACCTTAAGTAGCTGCGTGTAGATTTCAAATAGCAGATCAACAATTACAAAATACAACAGTACATAATTTACTAATATGTTTTTCTTCCTTTGTATTCTTCTCGCAAATGCAGAATTTGGTTTTTTTTTACATCTTTAATATTGTTTAAGTAAATTTACGATGTGTTTATGTTGTCTTAAATTATATGTTACACTTATATCTGTATTAATAACGCTACATTATCTTAACTTAATTTGCAAAAGCAAAAAAATCCATTAAGTTACTGAAAAAATATTAACGGGGGCGTGTTAAAAAAAAACATGCTGGCAAAAGAGGGAAAATATATGGAATTTTAATAATTTTAATGAACACCTTTTCATAATTAAAGTGTATGAAATGTATTTTAAACTGTAATTCCCCACGGCTTAAAGCTGCAATATTAACGACTGCATTTAAGAAGTGTACAGCATGTCTTTTCGTGCTTTTTATGTATCTGGATTCTCAATTGTGTTTTTGCAAAAGTACGCTACTTAAGGCTGAATTCACTCATTGTGTCTGAACGAAAATTTTGTCCAGACAATTTTTTTTTATATATTGAGTTTTAAAAAGAGACGTCAAACTAAATGCAAAAAAATTTGTTTGAACAAAATTTTTGTTCAGACACAATGAGAAACCTCAGTCTCTGTTAATGTAATAAATGATAAAATAATTGTTTTGAATAGATTAATAGCAAAATATTTAATACCAAAAAGCAACCTCTTAATTTAAATCGAGTTACCATTCCGTTTTGTGATTTATCCAATATTTATTCTGACTTATAAGCGTATATATATTTAAAATTTTCAAAGATACACGCAAAGAAAAAACATGGTTGAGTATGGTCAAGGAAAATGATCACAGAATATTAAAAAAAAAATAATATGGTCACAGAAATCATATTGATGATTGCAAGAATCATTATATGTTTGTCTTAACTATATTTTTTGGTTATCATATATTCTAAGCGCAACATATTTATGATTACCTACAACGAAGTAAATGATTAACATCAACATATAAATAATTGTTGTAATCATCACTCGCCAAAAACCAACTACCACAATAATATGTTTGTGACAATCATATAAATAGTGTGTGATCATATTACCGTGACCATGCTCAACCATATTCTTTCTCTGGGTGTACGGAAGACGATTTAGTAAAGCGTGTCTTTCCTTTAATTTGGCCTTTTGTATGTACAGTAGCCCAATAAAGTCTACATACAGCAATTTGAAAGCAATTTTAATGATATTTAACAAAAAAATTTAAAGTATTTTTAACAGTGTGATATTACAGCAAATACTTAAATATATAAAATTATTTAACAATTTTTATAAAACAAAGTCTAATAAAACTGTATGTTCACTTATTTGTGATACTTTTTTTTAAACTGAAATTGATTTTTTTTTTAATTTAAAGTCATGAAAATTCGCTAATATTTTTTGGTTTTAAGTCTTTTTTTAAATAAATATATTTTTATTAATAAAATATTCGAAAATGCAGTTTTAATAGAAATAATTATACATTTTTGCACTGTATGTAGATTTTATAGGGCTACTGTATTTAGTCTTATAGGTCCATGTGCACAAAATATTTAGAAGTCCATTGATTAAAAAATCAATCAAAATTTAAATTTTTCTACATATTCATCGAATAATCTCGAAAATCTTCAAGGTAGTGCTAATAATACTTCGTTCTAAATAAATGATTTCCTTATAACATTCGCATTGCTTAACGTAGGTAGATAAATGATTTTTGTTTTTTATTTAAATAATTCTTTTTTTTCACACATGGTTGGTTTTCTTACCCGGAAAGTGGCAATTAGTCGGAGTAACCAACTAAATATATTTATTTCGGTTTTTACCTTATTTTCTGCATTTCTAACATACACACACATACACATACATATACTCGTATTAAATTGAAATTTTTTTCTTAATCTGTTCTTTAAGAATTAATATTTTCATAAAATGCTACAAACGTTTTTAATGAAATTGTAATTTTAACTTTTATTACAGCTTAACACGAAACTCAAGTAGAATAGAGTTTTTGAAAAAGTAGTGTTGGTTGGTATTCGATAATTACTAGGAGCAATTAAAATAGCCGCAAGGGAATGTGTATGTCTTAAGGGTTTGAGAGGAAAAAGCCAGTCTTTTATATTAAAATAAATAATATTATCTGAATCATCTTATAAAAGTTCCCAAATCGGTAATTTGCTGAATACATATTTTGTTGAATAGTACACGCAAAGAAAAAACATGGTTGGGTTGAGTATGGTCACGGTAATATGATCACAGACAATTTTAATATTCTATGATCACTGAAATCGTTATATGGTTGTCACAAACATATTATGGTTGTAGTTATATTTTACGTCAACAATATGATCATATATGTATATGGTTGCAACAACTATTATATGTTTGTTTTAACTATAAACTTGGTTACGGATAATCATAAATTGGTTTCTCTTAGATTATGTTTATCATATATTCTGAGAGCATTATATATATGGTTATCCGTAATCAAGTTTATAGTTAAGACAAACATATAATGATTATTGAAACCATATACATATATCATGATCAAGGTGTTGACGTTAAATATGACTACAGCCATAATTTGTTTGTAACAACCATATAACGATTGCAGTAATCATAGAATATTAAAATTGTTTGTGATCATATTACCGTGACCATACTCAAACATTTCTTTTTTCTGGGTGTAGGATAATGCGCTTCTGCTAATGTTTGAAAAGCCAAAAAAACCTCACATTTACCTTAAATTACACTGGTCGGCTTTAAATATTTTTCTAAGCCGACTACGTATGCGTCCTTTATTCTTCTTTCTGTAGTTATGTCAATATAAAACTTGTAATTAATGTACTACAAGTCGCATTTTTTTTAAATTTAAATAGAATTTGGAACATCTAACTTTTTGGTTCCTAGAATGAACACCTTTATTTTAATTTAAATTATTCCATTAAAATATCGGGTTTCCCAATAGGGATGATATGATTTTGAGTGACGTTTTGTGCCATTTGTAATAAGTCATGATCTGTCTTTTGTTTTTCATTGTATTCAGTAGTGTTTACAATCTTGATCTTGACAACATTTGGTTCCAACAAGACGGGGCTACGTGCCACAAAGCAAATGCAACAATTGAATTATTGGGAGAAAAGTTTGGAGATTCGATTATTTCAAGAAATTATGATACTGAATGGCCTCCAAGAAGACTATTAGACTATTTCTTGTAGGGTTATTTGAAGTCATTGGTCTTTTAAAATAAACCAGACTCTCTTTAAGCTTTACAAGTCAATATTGAACGTGCCATTCATGACATACGACTTGATTTAGTGGAAGAGGTGCTCGAAAATTGGGTTTATCGAATTCGTTCCTGCAGAAGAAGTCGTGGAGGCCATTTTAATGACATTTTATTTAGAGCTTAACTGAATCGATTGTACTTCACATTAAATAAAACACTTTTGAATTTCCTTAACAATAAGTGTGTTGTTTTTTTTTAAAGAAATCATATCACTCTTATTGGAAAACCCGATACTTTTATAGTAGGGCCTAATAAATAATACGCATGTGCGCGGCGTATCTTAATTTTTTTTTTGCTTGTCTTAATTATAACATTTAATTTATATATAAAAAATTATTTCGCAGTCGGTAGGATTCGAACCTACGCTCCCAGAGGGAATCTGATTTCTAGTCAGACGCCTTAACCGCTCGGCCACGACTGCTTATTAACGACTTCGAAACCAAAATAATTGAATTTTTTCCTAATAAATTGAAAGTGAAAATAATTTTGTTTTTCTATTTTAATAAATAATTAAAAATTATACCTTAAACGAAAATTCTTTGTATTCTGTTTATGTTGCTTTTTTATATTGCTGGACGTTAACAATATTAAGTAGTATGTCTGTATGTATTTAGTCGATACTTAAAAAGTAACTTTTAGTATCGAGTATTCAAATGTAAAGGCATTTTACAACTCTATTTAAATTCATTAAGGTTATATCATATTTATTAATTTTGAAATATTTAAAATTTTCTAAAGATTGTTAAGTCATGTTATTTGAAAAAGATTTATTTTTGAGAATTTTCAATAAATAATTTATGTACTTATGTATTATGTTTTAAGCTCAAATACCTGCATATTTAAATTGAATATTTTGAAAAAAATTTATAAAAAATATTTAATTTATATTTAGTATTAAGCAATAACTCTAATATGTGAGCAGTCGTGGCCGAGCGGTTAAGGCGTCTGACTAGAAATCAGATTCCCTCTGGGAGCGTAGGTTCGAATCCTACCGACTGCGAGATTTTATTTTTTTATTTATATTTTATTTTTTGTAAAAATTTTTTATTTTGTATTTAATACCAAAGAATAAATTAATTTTAATTTATGTTCCATACCTGTAACCATTTTTGTGTATATGTAGGTAGTCGAGGCCAAACGGTTAAGGCTTCTAGGAGTGCTGGTTTGATGGTTTATGCAATATTTTTTAAAGAAAAATAATAATTTTTAAACAAAAATAAAATTAAAACTATAAAAAAATTAATTTTTATTATTATATAAGTTTTTAATATTTTTAATTATTATTTATATTAAATAAAAAATGTTAAAAATTATATATAAAAATGCTGTATTCGCAGTCGGTAGGATTCGAACCTACGCTCCCAGAGGGAATCTGATTTCTAGTCAGACGCCTTAACCGCTCGGCCACGACTGCTTGTCTGAAACTCCGAATCTAATCACGGAATATAAACATACAACAATTCATTAAAATATTTTTATTAGTTTCTCAAATTTTAAAGAGAAGCTGTTTTCTTTATTCGCTAATTTTTTTACCATTAAATTTAAAAATATTTGTTAATAAATAATAAAATAATAAAAAATATATTTTTATAAAAAGATTTGAATACAAAAAAATCTCAAAACATTAAATATTATTGAAATAAAAACAAAATTTTCGTATTTTTGTTAAAGTTGTATTAAAAATTGATATTAAAGAAAACGTAAGTCTAAGGTAGGATTCGAACCTTCTCTAATAGATGATGTGTGATTTGTTGTCAGACAGACTCTTTAACTGCTTAATGTGTTATCGAGCCAAAATGATTTGATATTGATATGAATAATAAATATGTAATTTCGAAGAATATGTTTGTATGTATGTATATAAATAACTGGTTTATGTAGCTGCTATCTGAAAGATTATAAATTCAATAAAAACTATTTTCAATTTACGTATCGGTATGACCACTTTTTTAAATCAGATAAGAAACTAATAATAAACGCAAAAATATTAAAAACGCTTTCAATTACTTAATTAATAAATGTCAATTTTAAAACAGACGATTACGAAGAAGGGTACCAACGAGAATGTGCAAAAGTCCAACATGCCATACAATGTGGCACGTTTTAAATTAATGTTGTTGTAAATTTTCAATGTTTGTTGATTTTTTCTTCTTATGCTGGAATCAGAAAATCACAAATTCTAATCGAAACTCTTGTCGGCAATTTCTAAGCTAAAAGGAAACAAGTTGTTGTTTGCAAAGTCGGTTTTGTTTTGTCTTTGTCTTTAAACCACTAAAACTTTAGAGCAGGTCTTTTTAAGTGTTTGTCTTTGAGCCGTCTTTGCTTTTGGCAAGCTTTTTTGCCGTTTAACCACAAAGAATAAATGAGTCTAAGATGTTGGGAAATCCAAGTAAGTTGTAGAGAACAACACTAAACAGGGGATGCTGGATTTTAAAACAGGGGAATAAAGTCTGGATTTTGATTTACATTATGGTGTAGACTATGGTTGAAACTAGTTTATTAGTTAGTTTATTGTCTTGTTATATTTTAATCTTTAGACTAGTTTTTAATGCAGCTAGACATCTTTTATTTTTACCATCCACTGTATTTCTCTGGCCACAAATAATCTTTGCTGGTTTTTAAGTTTTAAAAACCACAAAGAAAAAAAAACTATTAAAATCGTTAAGGTTTTTCCCGCCAAGTTGTCAATATATTTATGTGTGTATGTATGTAAATGGGTGTGTGTTTTATGTTTGTCGAATATTTAATCTATTGATTTTTCAATTTTTCTGTTTTTTATTTGTTTCGTGGTCGGGATTGTGCCTTTGAAACTTTATAAACATTAAAATCTACTCACAAAATGCGTTGAATTGTATTCTAATTGATAAAGTGCTAAAATACTTGTGCAATTGTGGCAAGAATAAGAGTAATGCTTAACGGAAAAAGAAGGTGCAACAGGTGATGAAACTTAAATTACGAGAACATAATTTTGCAAGGAAATATTACACATTCGTTGTATTGACAACATGTTTAATTGCATTAATTAAAATTGTTGGTAGTTTCTGTATTAAACTCATTCTTAGATATGAGTGCAGGTTTGCTTAGAAAACAATTTCACATTTCACTAATTTATTTTCTCTACTTGCTAATGTCAACACTTTGCTAAGAATTGGTATCCCAAAATTCACATGAGATTTGAGTTTGTTTCCATTTGTGTCGTAAGCCTTAGCAACCATACAAACACCTTTTGCAAACTGATAGTTTAGGGTTGGAAGAAGGCGTCATAAAAGTTCACTGGTAACAGTTCGAAGATGTCCTACAAAATATGGTCAAAGTATTGATCTAATTTCGTTAGCTGTGAAGAGAGTAATTAAAAGTTTTAGAGAGACTGGATGTATTGTGAATGACAATCACTGTTCATTCAAAAACAAACTGTTCGAATGTCAATATTGAAATAGTGCAACATAAACATCGATTAAGCACATTTCCAATTGGATAGATTTGCGAATAATCAAAACCGCTGCATTTTTGGTTCACAGAACTCGCACGTGATAATCGAATAACAAATGCATCAATAATGTATCACTGTTTGGTTCGGATTTTGATCTGGTGCTCTATGTCGCTGCATAACAAAGTTCTCTCTATTTAAATAAGACGCTATTGATGTGTACGATTTGTGGTTCCAACAAGACATCATCCTTCACAGCCCTAAAATCTGAAAGAGAAGAACAGGAAAAAAGATAGGATTAGATACTTACCTACAACTTTGCCAAACACTTTAAAATGTTATCACCAAATCTGAATGAGTTATTGGCTAAAAGGTTATCGTACCATTTTTCGGGAAATTCACCAAGTCTCCCAATATGTTGAGGCCCATAAAATTAAAACGCGAACTAATATTGCAAAACGGAGCTAGGGTTTTACTCAGCTCAAGTAGTACTATCGAACCTATATAGCCAAGTCTGTGTACTTTTTTCACTGTCGCACAGTGTTATCGATAACCATTTCAATGTAAATATGATATAGTATTCTGTTAGAATAGCGATAGACATAATATATATTTATATAATAGAAAAATGCACCGAAATTAATAAGGAAATATTTTGATTTCTTTTATAGGACAATAAATATTTTCAAAATAATTAAAGGCTATACAGGGTGGAGCAAAAACCATCATTTAAATTTCTCTCCCTATAGCTTTTGTTTGTTGCCAACTTCAAGCCGAATGTCGTTCTTTGATCCTCCAAGGTGTGAAGCTTGTTCGCGTAAACAAATGAATTCATATGTTCCCAGAGGACATATGAAGTTAATTCTGGAGATCTTTCTGGCAAGATCAAACCACCGAAACGCTAAATTTTACGCGATGGCAAGACTTCCTTGAAAAATTGCATTATGTCGCGTGCAGTATCGAAAATTTCAGTCATCATAAATGGCTCTATAGCGGTAGCCATTCAACGTAGCGTTGCTGTCTGTTCGTTTGAAGAAATAAGGTCCAATCACATTTTAATTTAATAAATTCGAAAACATATTAAAGAATTAAGTTTTTTTTTAACCCGTTCCTTCGTAAATTTTGGGACACCCTTTATTAGAACAAATATTTCCTAATATGCCCTGTAAGAAAATGTTTGTAACTTGTTACTATTATTTAAGATGATTTTTTAGTTAATCAATATCAAAATGCGGCAAAACAAGTGATCAGTTATTCTCTCGAGAAGCTTTAAAGTAAAAAAAAGAGTTAAAATGACTAAATACAATTAAGCTGCCCCATAATATTTAGCAAACTTCGTTGTCAATTCCATGCACGCGACTTTGACATACCTATTTTAAAGCCGCAAAAGAAATCCAAGAAACCAGAATTAAATAATTGCACTTACAATGATGATGACACAATCACACTAGAGAATGAAGAGGAAGAGAAGATGATTAAAATCCACTTAAATGACATACAACATATTTTCTATTACAATTGAAAGACAATTACAACTCAGTACATATTAAACTAAGTACAACAAATTGTGTATTCTTGCAACGCAGCGAAATTGTTATGCTGGTATTTATGATGTGTTGGCCACTTTCATGTTTTATTGACAAGTTTTTGTTTTGTTCTGTTGTTATATTCTTATTTGTGGCTTGATTTTTTTTGTTGCTATTTTCACACAATGTTTTTTCTTTTTTTTTTCTGGTTTTTGCCAAGTGTCAATTTACAGTGCGTTGTTAATTAGTAGCTGGATTGTAATGGAAACACAATAACAAGACTTTATGAAAATAAAACAAGTAAGAGCGCTATATTTGGCTGTGCCAAATCTTATATAGCCTGCACTACGTGTATTTATGTATGTAAAAAATAAATAAATTTTTTTTTGGTTATATCTCGAATTTTTTTTTTTTGGAAATTTCTCAAAAAAAATTTTTACACAAAAATTATTTTTGTGTGTTAGACACTTACACACAAATAAAATAATTTTTGTGTAAAAAAAAAGAATTTTTTTTTTGCTTATATCTCGTAAAATTTTTTTTTGCTTATATCTCGTAAAAAATTTTTTTGCTTATGTCTCGCAAATTTTTTTCTTTTGAAATTCCCCAAAATTTTTTGGAGTAAAAAAAAAAAAAAATAGGTAGTCGTCTTTTTCGGCTTATATCTCGGTCAATTAGTAAGCGATTTTACTGGATTTCAATAGCAAACATCTCTGGAGAAACAAACATCTCTGATTGTTTGATACCACTAACGCGCCCGTACGACATCGGGAAAAGCTGAGAAAACTTGATTTCAACAAACAGACAGACAGACAGACAGACTGACAGACAGACAGACAGACGGACATGACTAAATCGACTTCCCTATTTATAAGGATACTTTATGGGGTCGCAAATGAATATTGTAGAAATTACAAACGGAATGACAAACCTATATATATCCTTGTCACCTCTGGTGAAGGGTATAAAAAAGATGTGTATGAGAGTCGATTGGTAATTCGATGAGATGCCATATTAATAGATTTGAGAGAAAAATGTTAATAGAACTAAACTTAAGTCTACTCCGAGTTTAATCTAAATAGTTTGTCAACATTTTTTATTGTTTAATAGATGATTGGTTTATTAATAGTTTTTCTTTATCGATCTAGAAAGCCTTCTCTCCTCATGCTTATTAATTAAGAGGTTTGGTGGTTCATATTACCTAAAAAACTTAAGTTTTCACAGTTTCCATAACAGATTTAAGTATATCTTTTTTAATATTACTCAGAGCAAGTTTAACACTAGTTGTTTTCTCCAGAGAATTTCTTATTTTATCTTAAAGCAAATTTCAGTCGTATTAGAGTGATATCGTTTATATTTTAAATCGGTCCAATACCACTTGAAGTTGATATGCTCTATCATCATGACAAATTACGTTTAACGTAGTTTTTACATACAACATTAATCTGAAGGCTGCCTACCCCTTTGATCACATTTTCAGTATTCCTACTATCCACCCGCAAAAGAAAAAACATTTGTAATTAAAATTTAAACATAAAAAACAATTTAAAAATGCTTTAATTACTGAAATTATTCGCATGAATGTAACAAATGAGTAATGGTTGAAGACATTTTTCCCGCAAATATTGATATTATATATATACATATATGTATATGTATGTATACTATTGAAATAAAAAATATATATTAAGTTGATTAGGACAAATTCAAAATATATTGTTCCTTGATAAAAGTTCAAATATATTTTAAGAGCAACACATTTATGATTATCCACAATTAAGTAAATGGTTAACGCAAACGCTTATTTGATGATTGCAGTCATTGATATTGTTCAATTACTCGCTCTAGATTTACTGAAACAGTTGTATGGTTTTGACAATCATATAAAAAATTACACTTAAAAACATATTCCTTCTTTTCTCATCAATTGATACTTGTATCTATAATATTTCCTAGGTCTGGTTACAATATCAGCTTTGCCATATTTCTATTTCTATTTGAATATCTATAACCTTTGGTTTTTTTAACCCTATCTTTCCAGTGCTGCTAATAAATTTACGTTAAACAAGTAAGAGCGCTATATTTGGCTGGGCCAAATCTAATATACCCTTCACCATGTGTGGCCATTTGGGCAAATGTTCCAATTTTTTTCAAATATATCTTTAGTTTATCTCAAAGCTGCAAAACAAAAGTTTTTTGTGTAAAAAAAAGTGGGGATTGGTCTCTTTTTGCTTATATCTCAGCCGGTTATGGATGGAATTTGCCATTTTTCAATACCGATTTTCTCGAAAGTATTTCCAAAAGTTTAATACCACATACAAACTTGATTTCAACCTACACACGGTCAGACAGACACGGCAGACACTTTATGGGGTCGCAAATGAAT
>NDXZ01011980.1:0-10592 GCA_003055125.1 Paykullia maculata
ATAGCCGAATATAACGCTCTTACTAGTTTTTTTTAAATTTAATACGAAATCGGGAATAATTAAACATCTTAACTCTAAATTTGAATGCTTTAAATTAACCTATAATTGGTGTTGATTATTTTGCAACAACAAAATATATTTATTTTAAGAATAGCCCGATTGGTATAATTTAAAAAAATTTTACATTTAATTTTACATTTAATTTTTTTTAAAAACATATTTTTCTAACGTATCAGATATTGAAAAGGAAATTAAATTTAAGTAATCTAATTTAAAGAAACGTACATATAAACTTTGCACCTTTATAAAACTCTAAAAACTCCCTGTTTTTTTTTTACTATACATACTCAGCTTCACCACAAATTAACGAACATCAAAGGTGAGCACAATAATCAATATCCTGGTACTTTAAAATTTAATTAACATTCGATTGGTTATTATGTGACAGCCGCACTTGTATTTATTTCTTAACAAACTCTCTTGTCTGCATATGTACATGCATAACAGACATACATAGGCAACAAACACAATACACATACATCAATACACACACACATCTTAATATTATTCATTATTCCAATTTTATATCTTAGAAACTGTAATTTTGTTACAGTTTAAGGCCAAGGTAGTTGGCTCTTTGAAAAAATATTAAGTCGACAGCCAACTATTTCAATAAAAGCAAAATTAATGAATTATTCATATAAATAAATGCGTCTAATATGCGCAAATACGCACAAAGTTGTAAATTTTTGAAGACAAAAGTTTGTCTGAAACAATTGCAATCAATTAATTATAAGAAAATTTAAATAATTTATAAAGCAAAATTATCAGGTGGGAGGGAATAGAATAAAAATAGGATATACATACATTAATGTAAAGTGTTTTGTTTTTATTAAGTACAAAATTATAAGTAGTTTTCAATGGAAAGGCTAAAGTATAGAGATATGAAATTTGATTGCAATATGGCTGCACAAAGGAACATTTTTAAAATGTTTAAATTTATGTTTTTGTAGAAAATTTAAAACAAATAAAATGAAGCGTTTTATATTGGAAATATCATAATCATTGCTTAATTACATTGCATTTGCACTGAATTCTTACTCCTAGGCTCTATTGTTTATTCAAGAAACATACAAATTAAAAAAGCAGAAAGACATTAAAACCCTTTGAAATATAATTTTTGTGATCTTAGATCAGCTCTTAATTTCCAGCCGCTTGTGGTTAAGCCACAAAATGCTGCTGGCGCGGTAAACATTATATAGCACAATTGTGCAAGGAAAACTTCATACATACATATAAGAGGTTGTTAGCAATAATGTTTAAAAAAATATTTACAAAGTCAAAATTTGTAAGGGCTGATTATCCGAAACTGTTCAGTTTCACCCAAATGCACTAAGTGTCTGCTGTACAAAATTGTTTCTCTAATATGTATGTAGTAGTAAAAACAATCACGCGTGTTCAACAAAATGTTTTCAAAACTTGTTTATTTTCTAAAAAAAATGTATAAAACTAAATATCAATAATTAATTTATTTGATAAATATTTTTGTTTATTTACTTACAATAGCCAATTAAACCTAATTTATTTTTATTTTTAAAATATTTTGTCACTTATTTTATATTTCCTCTTAAATTTTTGAATAAATTGTTTACTACTTAACAACATTTAATTTGTATTACACTATTAAAAAGATGTAATCAATTAAGATTTTTTTTTGTTTTAGTTTCGTGCATTTGTATTTAATTCGGTTTATTATTCATTCAAGCCAACATTTAGCTGTTAATCTTAAAAATGAAGTCTTCGTAAAAAAATGAACTATTGTTTTATTCGCTTTCTTCAAATCTTGGATGTAAAACTTTATACATAAATTACAAATCGTAGATGTAAAACTTCATATACAAAAATGAACTGTAATCACTTTATAAATAATTCGACGATCATGACCACCGGCGTAGCTAGGCCATTTCAGACCGGTCTATCTACGCCGGCGATCATAACGCTTTCAACGATAATGTCATCTGTCGATTTATGATAAATATTTTAAAAGTGACGATGGAACATGCGTACCATACACACAGACATACTACAATTAAATTGTCATTAGTTAAAGATTATTAATTTTGCATATTTTAACAATTTAGCCAGTCGTTTATTTATCTTAATCATCAATTTAAGAAAATTTAATTTTAAATGACATCTAACACTATTTGTATGGTAATATTTTTATAATCTGTTATACTTACGCAAATTTTTACGTGCAATCGAAATAGATTTTATGAAAAAATTTTCAGCGTACATACCTGAAAATAAAGATAAGGAAATGTATAAACATATAAATAAACATTAATGCAAAATTAAAGATTTATTTAAGAATTATTAATAAAGACAATTTAATTTAAATAAAGATGTTAACAATTAACATAAATAAACAAAACAACATGAAACTAAAACAAATTTATATCAATGTTAAACTAGTGCGTTAGTTAACACTATATTATTATTTTCATCAATAGCATCAATTAATATTTATTTCATTAAAAAAAACACACACACACACATACACACATCAAAGATGTCAAAAATTATTCGCAATCTAAAAAGGATGGAGTAACATAGAAGAAGCACGGAAAAACACTAAAAACTATTCATCAAGTTTAAGCAAATCAAATAAATATTTGCAGAAATATTAGTTTTGCTTGTTGAAATACAGTTTGAATTAAAAAGATTACAGATCAAGAGATTTTGTTTTATATTAATTTTTTCTTTTTTAATTTAAAAACAAATCAAAACACTTGTTGCAAGTTTTCAAGGTCGTTTTAAATAACGTCGGTTGGTCGATTCGTTGGTCATTTGGTGTCTTTTATCTTGTTGGTGTTTTTTTTTCTTATTTGGCACAATTTATTTTTTCTTTTTTGTCTCGAGTGTTTGTATGTTATTGGTAGGTTGTGTCTTTTAACATAAAGAAAACAATATGTCTGCAATAAAAAACAACTTTTTCCTTTCGCTGTCTTTAGTTTAAACCGTTTTTTTTTTTGCATAAACAATAAACGTAAAATAATAAAACTATACAACAGCAACAACAAACGCAACATCAACAAAAGATCCTCCTAGGGTTGGGCAAAAAATATTGATGTATCAATATATCGATATTTTTTTAATATCAATCGATATATTTCGTGGACATTGTTTACTTTGCAATATTGTATCGATGTATCAATTTTTTTTTGCTATATTTTTGTTATTAATTTGTAGAAAAATCTTCTCGAAACAGTCTTTATCGGATAGACTGATATAGTGATTGTATTAACAGTTACGGTGCATTTAATTTGATCCCATTTAAGGTAGCAACAAGATTTTTTCCACATCCGTAACTCCCTAGTGTAAAAATTGAACATTTTTTATACAGTTTCATATTCAGCGTTAGCTGCTCTATTGTGCATAACTTGTGGATAATATTTCGATTACATTGTTTTACACAAAACAGTAACGATGTGAAGTTGTGTGTGTCCAGCATTTTACGATTTCTCTTTCTGAAGTCGCTCTTAGATATTTAGTTTGTTCGGAAAGAATTGCTTTAGCGGTAAATCTGACAGTATACAATAGTAGAAACCATTTGGCTGGTGGACACAGCTAACAGAGGGTGCTCCTTGTGTCAGTATCTGATAACTACTGGTTCAAATGAATTTGTACAGCGCCTTACTTCGTAGTTAAACCACACACATATGTATATAGTTTTCTGTATTATGTAATTGTTTCTATGTTGACCGTTAAAAATCAATAAAAAATTACTTTTTGTTATATAAATATCTTTTTTCCTGTGTTTTATATATTTAAGAATAATATCGAAATATTAATATATCGATATTCTTAAATTGATATTTTTCGACCGGCAATTATATTGAAAAAGTATCGATATTTTTTTTGCATTTACCCATCCCTAGTTCCTACTATTTAACCGTAAAGTAAGAAAACATGACAGAAACTGTTACATCTTCGGCGGCACAAAACAATAAATAACAAAGACGAAAAATACCAGCGTAGAGCAGCAGCTCAATCCACATCATTTAATTTAAAAGCCAAAGATTCCATGGCTACTTGTATTAACCCATATATAAAGTAAACCAGGCACCCGAAATTACTTAAGATAAAAGTAGAGAAAATTAGCTGGGTTGCGGTCTGTAATAAAAGTTTTCATGAGAAGACAGACAGATGGACCGATATCACTTATTCGATTTGAAAAGTTATATAAATATGCCTTTGGTTATATAAAGAAACACAAAGAAAACAATTTTTCTCTAACCTATATTAAGTTTTATTCTTAATGTAATCAACCTCTACATTTGTAAAACATTAATAACGTTTTAGAAAGTTCTCAAAAAATTTGTTCAGGTAATTAAGGTGTAAAAACGATTATTGAAAAATGTATAATTGTCCTCATATTAGGTGCGATTTAAGTTTGTTTTAATTGAGTTGACAAAGTACCGTTTAAAAATTAAATCATTCAGCGTTTAGTCAAGGGTTAAAGCAGCAAGTGTTACGTGTCATACACGTTTAATATATTTATTTACTTTTTTTTGCATATACATACACACATATGTACATACATATACATATATATATATATATTTTTAACTTGTTTTTTTGATTTTTGATGTTTATTTTCTTTATATCACTGCATATGTAAGCCTTTAATTGAATGTGTACATAAGTACATACATACATACATACACAAATCTGTATTTATTCATGTAAAAAGGTGGGAGTTGAAATGCCATTGAACTTTCAAGCAAATAATACACAGACACATTTTTTTAGGCATTTTTGCTTACATACCAGACTAAATTGATTTTGTTTTTTTTACGTCACCTGTTTAATACATTTTCAACATGCAACAAATGAGGTAATAACATGATTTTTATGTTTTATTTTATTTTTTTGCTTATGTTGTTGTTATTGTTGAATTACAATGACTTACTTAAGTTTTCTCATATGTTGTACTCCCGAAAGTAAAGTATGAAAATAACGAAAACAACAATTTTTTTAAGGTAAAAAAAATAATTAGGCAAACAATGACTTGTCACGTTTCATTTTCTTTATTTTTTTTAATAAAAAAAAAACCAAATGCCTGTGAAAATGTTTAGTACTTGCCACATTTTGTAGAATTTTATAGGGGTTTTTTTTATGTGCCAGCGAAAGTATTAAAAGTTATTTTAGTGTTTCTTTTTTTAACTTTAAGCAAAAAGGTAATTTATTAAATTTTTTTTTAGAATAATTAAGTCTTATAATTTAATTTATAATCTTATAATTATAATTTCATATTTATTTTATTTTGTCAATAGGAAATGAATTAAATAATATTATTTTATTAAAGAATTTATAGAAAAATATTTTATAAGTAGTGATTATTTTAAACACTTTTTAAAGAGAAAATTAAAAAAAAAAATTATTAAAATTTTTTTCTAAATGGGAAGTTCTGAAAAATTGTTAGAAAATAGAGAATTAATTAAACATTGTTTTACAAAAATAGCCTATTATAAATTTACTATGTAGTTCATTGTTCTTGTTGTTTTTATTTAACTTTATCAAAGATTGTAATTACATAACAGCAGAATTTAGAATTTTGTATGAATTTTCTGTGTCACTATATATTTTTTAGTATTCGTGGTATAGTTTTTTTTTGTGTTTCGTTAAAAACATTAAAATTTTAATATATTTTTGTCTATAAAAACTAACTACAAACTTTTTAAAGATTAAAAAAATTATTTTTAAATATTGGGGTTTGTAAAAAACTAAAAATAATAATTCTTTAAACTTAAAATATATTAAAAGCGCCACCGCTTTATACCCCGGGAAAGCCCTACATATGTTTTAATTAGTATTATCTGTTTGTGTATGTATGTATGTATATATGTATGCCTATGGATATTATATAAAGAAATATTCACCTCCTCAATTCTTATTTTAATATTTTCCCTTTTCTTTATGGAAAAACCTTTGAGCTTAAAACACAAACTAATAAATTTTGCCTAAAAAGGAAAAATAAAATTAATTTTTTTTAATCAAAACTATAACAAGGAAGTCGTTGTCAACATAACGTGCCAAAGGTTTAAACACAAAAAATCAACATGTTTAAGGTGGGGGTCGTGACAAACAAAATGTATTTCACGATAAAAATGTTCATTTCTTTACCATATGCAAAGTCAATTTATTTTATGTAAAAAAATGTTTCGAATCATTTTATTTTATTGGTAAACAGGCACGTGCAAAACTTGTTAAAACTTAAATTAACTGCGGCAACAATTGCTGGAACGTGAAATGCAATTGTTTAAGGTTAAGCCGATGGGAAATGAAATTAAACAGTTATCAGTATTTAGACGAAATAAAAATACATATGCATGTATGTATATGTGTGCGTATTTATGTATATATGTATGTATGTATTATTAACAACGATTTTGAGGCAAAGAAGGAATAGGCTTTCCACTTTACCTAGATTTTAATTTAACAAAAGTTTATAAAAACAATTCAACATTGAAAATATAAATACAAAAACTTTTTGACATTTTATTTTGTCTCATATTTAAGAATAATTACTTAGCGTTTTCGGAATGTAGTTTTTAAATGACCAAAGATTATAACTTAGTTAAGGATAAAATTACAAAAAAAAAAAATATAAATTTTAATTAAAAAAACAACTAAATAAATATACAGTGTACTCTCACTAAACGCAACCCTCGATAGGCGTAACTCCTCGATTATTGCAATTCGAAATTGTTTGCATTGTTTACTCAGTTAACGCAACTTTTCAAAAAAAAACTCAGTTATCGCATCTTTTCTCCTAAAATGATCAGTTTGCCATTTTTATTAACATATTTTTTTTTATATTAACATACATATTTCGAAATTGAGAGCGAAGACGTGATCGAAAATGTTGCCATTACTCCAGCGTTTCCCAAAATTAACTCTCGGAATGCTATTGATTCTTTTAACATTTGTCTTCAATGGGCCATTATGTTTCTTCAAAATCTTTGTGAAATTGCAGTGCAGAAAAATATTTCATGTAATAAAACACAGTCAAAAATTTTAGATTTTTTTTGATTGATTTTTTTAACATTTAAGTTTACAAATTCAATTTCCGTTGTACATTAAAATGTGTAATTTTTATTTATTTATAGTGTTTTTATGTTTTTCTTTTAACTTTTTTTTTACTTTATTTACTTTTTTTTCAAAATAAACCATAAAAGAGAATTAGCGCCCTAAAAAATTGAGACTCAGTTATCGCAAAACCTCAGTTTTCGCAACGGCCAAAATTTCTATTAGTTGCGTTTAGTGAGAGTGCACTGTAATAAGATAAAGAAAGGCAAACATGGCTGAAAAGGTTTACTTTTCTATCAGCTTTAAAAACATACAAAATATTTTTAATAATCAATTACTTTCTTAAAGCGTTGATTAGTGTTGCCATAGTCAAAACATAATGTTAAGAAAATGTTTTCCTTTTAATTGGGAGTGCTCAGAGCCTTTTTTTCTGGAAAAAGGAAATGAATGTAGGAATTAATTGTTCAAAATTTTTAAGGTCATAAATCTGTTTTAAATTGGTCTATTTTAGTTATATAAAGGACGTCACGCTGAATTTTCCCTTTTACTGCACACTAAGTTTGAGTATTTTAGTGAAACTTTTAATGTAACAGCTCCTATTTTAAGAAACTGAATAACCTATGTACTCTCCAATATAAATGTTACACCAACCGGTCAGACCGTTTACTTACAATATACTTTTATATATGCAAAGTAAAGTAATTACGTAAAAAAATGGCTGATTACAGCAGCTTATGTACTGGTTTTTCTAAATTTTTACAGCAAAATTTTCATCGATATTTCTGATAGTCTTATACCAGTTAAGAGTCCGTAAAACATCAGAAGGCTTTGATGATTTTAAAAGGCGGACGAAAGGACAGGCGGACAAAGCAAAATCGACTTTTTATTCTTTAAGGATACAGAATCTCTAAATTTTGTAGGGTCGCAAATTGCTATTGTAAAAATTACAAATAGAATGCCAAACTTATATATACCTACCCGTGCCACCTGTGGCAGAGGGTGTGGAAACGTATTAAAGTTTTGCTTTTTAAACCTTTGTTAAATTTGAATATTAAAATAAGGGATTTAAAGTGTATTTTATAAATCGGCAACACTGTATTTTGTTACAAGAACATTTATATTTTGACTGCACGTTGTTAATATGTTTGTTGTTTTTCGGTTGTTGCTGTTATGTGACGTTTTGTCTATCAAAACATTTTCTCTATTATGCTCATGTCTAACTTCACTTTGTTTGCTAACAATTTGAAAGCTTAATCTGATTTTAACAAATAGAGTAGGTGATTTGATTTTTTCCTTTTTATGTTAGCGCTTTTAACTGTTTGTTTTTCGCCTTGGAAAACTTGCAATAAAAAAATAACAAATAAATACGAAATTCAAAATGTTAAAAACCTAAAAACTTTGTTGCATGAAAATAGTTGACAAAGAAAAATAAAAAAACAATTATTAAGAAAACGATTGCAAAACCGCCACAATGTATTGGTTTTAAGCAATATTTATTTAAAATTTAAATTGAAAAGTTTGGTAAAGGGATTAAAAGGTTAGTTTTTAAGTCACTGAGGTCGTTATAATCAACATATTTTCTTATATAACACAATAAAAGTCTTAATAGTGATCGACAACCAATAAATATAGTTTAAAAGTGAAAAACAAAATTTTTGTGGGAAAATGTATACATTATTATTCAAAATAACACCCACAAATTTTTTATAGTTTTAAAATTAAAAACAATTTCGATTATAACTTACGAAAACAAACACTTTTTACGCTTAAAGCTTGTTAACATATTATTGTTGCATTTGTTAACACCTCTTTTGTTTTTATAATGTCGTACATATTTATAAATTATTAATTTGAACAGAATGTTTATGTTGCTAAAAGCCTAATGGAGCTTAATTACATAATTATCGACAATGGACAAGAAACGTGCGTTATAACACTTCAACGCAACGACTTGCAAAAAAAAACATACCAAACAAAACTGCTCAATACCTCCTCTTTTTACATGCAATTTTTTGTTTCTTCTTTTTTCATAGAAAGTAAAAACTTGATGCTAAAATAAACAGCAAACTTGTGAGAAAATTCCCTCAACAATCTATAGAAAATTTAAAAACCGCAATCACTGGGTAAGAAATGCAAACACATTACTTGGCCACCGAATTGTGTGCCTGTCTGTCTTTTTGAACACATTAAAAATTGAATTAGAAATGGGTTTTAACGACACTTCAGCCAAACAGCTAAAATACAAAATAGCCAACAGGCTAGGCCAGCTTTATCACAATCCAAACAAGTCATCCGGCCGACAGTCAGTCATTGATTTAATATTATTAAATACTTTTTGGCGGATGTCTTTTGATTTCTAAATAAAAAAAAATTATGCTCAAGCGGCTAGAAATAAAATATTGAAAATTACGACAACAACTCACTAACCATATGATTGACGACTTAACATGACGATTTATGTCCACTGTAATGGAGAGCGAAAATTGCAGTGACTTTAAAACTATAAAATTTATGTTTTTTGCACGTCTTTCAATTTCAATTCGATTTGAGCAAATAATAAATGGATCGTTAAAAAATTATACAAATAGTAAAAAATCTATGTACATATATACATATGGATTTGTACAAACATATAAATATATTTAAGAAATGGATCGTATAATCTTTTAAAAAAGTAAAGATATTGTTTCCGAAAATATACAATAATGTTTTTTCTAAACAAATTAATAAATTTTTAACATTTCCTAATAAAACATTTTTTAAGTTTTCTATTAAAAAAAAAAAATTTGGTTTAAAGTTATTTGGCTTGAATTTCTCTCTATTTAACAAAAACTTTTGTCTTGTTTATTTTATTTTCTAATAAGTTTTTATTTGCAATAAATAAACAATTATTAATAATAAAAATTTCACAAGAGAAAAAAAAATTTTTCCACATTTTTAATTCATAGAAAATTTTGATTTAATTTTTAATTTGTAGAGTTAAAAAAATATGTTTATTTGGGTTACTTTTTTGACTTAATTTTAATTTTGCTTAAAAAATTACTGTTATGTCAAACAATCTTGCATTGTAGTGCCACGCCCCCAGATCTAATATTTTATATATTTTTTAGCTTAAATTACCAACTAAAATTATGAAATTTTTGTGCAAAAACACCATTTTAATTATCAAGATTTCGATTGTTTTAATGACCAACTTAAAGATTACAAAAAAATCCACCAAATCAGTCAGCTGTTCTTTTATATAAAATCACTGCAAGAATAATCACAAAGAGAGCCCTTAGAGGATATAACAATAAGACAATCTAGTCCAAATAGAAACATCACCACTGTTCTGTACAGTTTAAGTGAAATCCGGCACGCCAGACAAAGCTGCAGGCTGCGACGGTATCCCGTCAAAATGTTTCAAAGCAGACCCAGAGGCATTCAGTAGGCTTCTAGAACCACTATTCAGATGCAAATGGGATGAAACAATTTTTCCAGGCGAATGAAAACAATCT
>NDXZ01011982.1:0-32118 GCA_003055125.1 Paykullia maculata
CCTTAACACATGTGTGTGTGTGAAGGGTATAAAAACAATCAAAATATATCTTTAAACATAATAATAAATTTTGTTTTGAATTATATGCTAAATTTTATTAAAAATCTGAAATTATTAAACATACATAGATAAACACTGTAAATGTGACAAAATTCCATTGATTTTTATTTAAAAATAAAATTATTAAAGACAGCTGCAGGAGGCTAAGTTTAAGCCTTTTGGTCCGGCTTTTTTTGGCCAAACATCAATATTAATAGAAAATGTGCTTGCATTTGTTAAACAAGCCTAAATATTGATAAAGTTTCACATTATAAGTTTTACCTAGATTTTTCAATTATTCTGGGATATCTCGTCCTAAGAGAATCTTTTTATCCCAGCCTTGTTGTTTTGATACAAATGGGAAATATATCCTTAATCAGCAAAAAATCAAAAAAATATTAGGAAAAAATCTTGTTTCCCACTCAAATGGTGAAGCTTATCGTCAATAGCAACTTTAAAAATGTTTATTATAACAGAGCTAAATTGCTTTTATAATTTCAAATATAATTAATTAATGATGCTACCTTCTCGAAAACTTTTCATTAATAAATACCAAAATCTTAAAAAAAAGCATGCCTAAAATAAGGTACCGTTACTTATTTTAAAAGTTTAAAAAAAAAATTCGGCTGGAAAATTTTAAAACAGGATTGGCGTGTCTTAAAAAAAATCGGATCATTCAAGCTTTCTTTGGGACGTATTACCCCAATAGGACCGAAAAGGTTGAATATAAATTTACATATGTATATTAAATTTTATTGAAATGTATTAAAAACTGCTTACAAGGTTTACGTGGCCAGACAGACAGACCAGCGTAATATGTTTTTTTTTTTAATTATAAGAATCCAAATAACAAGGTTTACGTAGACAAACAGGCTCACCGATGATATAAAAATAATATCATGTGCTTTTTTTTAAATAAATAGAAAAGTCTCATCGTCTTTTCAGTGTACAAAACCTTTTTGAAATTCAAAAACTTATTAAATTTAATCTTAAATAACTAAAATTTTCTTGATCCAACCACAAATTCATTGTTAACTTTGTTTGTCAGAGTATATCACTTACCACAAACGATTTAAATGTGAAACCTTAATAACATTTAAACTATTAAAACAATTTAATTTGTGTGTTTAGAAAATCTACAAATTGAATCTATTAAATTCACAAACATAGACATAAGAACACATACTTATACATTTAAAAAGATATTTTCTTAGAGCTGAAAGTGCTTAAGCCTAAAACATAAAAGTTTAAATGGCTTTTAAAACTAAATTCATAGTTATTTCTGCATATGTACATGAACGTACCTTTTTGTCTATATATAAGCTTTTAAAGGTAAGGGTCGACATATACTGCGCTTTTCGACTAAAATATAACAATAAGAAGAATTTTATATATAAAATAAGATAAACAGAAAAATATATTTGTATTTTTAAATCACTTATTTGACTAATTTTATTTAAAAAAATTAGTAACAATTTTAATTAAATTCAGTGTACATTTTTTAAAACAACATTTTGCATTAGTACTCATACAAACCAATAATCCTTAATTATTCCTGCTATGTTCATACTTGCAATTGTGCTACACAAATATCACCGCCAATTTCAAGCTGTTAGGCTACGGAAGAAAAAAATATTATGCACAAAAGGCAAAACGAAAGAAAGGATATCCCACAATTACTTTTAACAATTATCATAACCATATGTTTTAAAATAAAATTGTAATGGCTGCTGTAACGGATTGTAACAACATGCAAAATATAAATTTGTTATGAGTGCAGCTCTAGTGGTAGATAACATTTATATAACCGCTATTTCCGTTTCATAAGTAGAGGCAAACCAGTAGCAATTGCACATTATGTCGAATATGGTTAAATGTGCAACACAGTAGTTGTTGCAACAGCTTCGTACAGATTTTCCAAAACAACCAAAAGCAAATGTGACAAAAAATAGTGGCACTAAAAATATATACATAAACACTAAAACATACAGACATATTAAGACAACATTTAAATTGTGGTCACAGAGGATCCTGTTGGAAATGAAGAAAATTTGATTGAAAATAAAATTATTGGAAATAAGGAACATTTTATTTTACAAGTAAGAAAATAATGAAGTCATTGTTTTCCTCCAAAACTAAGAACGATTTTCCCTTACAAGATAAAAGGCCGAGTCTGTCGGTGACAAACACTTTCAGGGCCAGACTATACAAACGAGTCAATTACAATTAACCTTATCTGTTCATATCTTCTTTAGGCAATTTTGTATTAAAAAAGAGATAAATCTATTATAATGTAAAAATTTCTGTAAAAAATTTTAAACAACCTATGAAAAATATAAAATGGTAGTTTTATATTAAATTATAAAACCTTCAATCTAGTGTAAAGAAAATGATTTAAGCACGAAATAATGTAAATTTGTGACAAAAATCGGTGTATTATTAGCAAAACTAAGTGACAATATATGAGCTAACGTTTTAAAAACACAACAACACTCTGCTATACAAATTACAACAACAAACTGAAACTGTTATGTATTTACTAAATAATGGCTTAAGTGCATTTGTCCATATTGACTTCATAGCTCATCCGATTTAACGAAATTGGACGTGAGGTAATAACAGCACTGCTATACTCTATCATGAATGAAAAATAATAGATTACGCCTGCGCATGTCCGTTATTTTGTTTACAAAAATCAGCTTTTGATGTCTGAACTCACAAAAACAGAAAAATATAGAAACTTATATAAAAAAACTGTAAATTTTATAGAAATTGTTTAAAAAAGTAAATAAAGAAGTGACAAAAGTTTTATATATTAAATAAGTCAAAAACTTAAATATTTTTTTTAATCATGATGTGTTAAAGCAAGCACTTTTCAATAAAATAACAACGAAGGCTTGCTTATTACTGAAGGTTTTTTTTAAACACATAAAACTGGCCCAAAATACCAATTTTTCTTTAGAGCTTGGATGTATTTTTTAATAAGAGACCTATGTATATTATAAACTTTCTGAATTTTCAAAGCAAAGAAACGCAAAATAAATAAAAAAAATAAAAAATTTTATAAAATTGTCTTAAAAACGGTAATTTATTATATGCCTCACTTCTAATACCGGAATTCTTTGTAAAAAACTTTGAAAAACAAAATGAATAAATTTTACTTAAATTTTCTATTAAAATACTTATAAATAAATAAATTAATAATTTTCATGTAAATTTTATTAAAAAAGGTTTATTTGTCTTCTCCACTTTTATTTTCTTTAACTCATACAAACCACACTATTTGTTCACGTTTTGCTTTTGGTTTAAATTGAGAGCGCGCCTTATGTGACGTAGATGCGCAGAGAGAAAACCTTTTTACAACGTATCTTGCGTAATCTTGTTTATATCATTCTTGCACCATTCATAGTACAATTATGCAAAAACAACTTCACAGTGTGAAGTTGCTTTTATGAAGTTCACACATATTGTTATGCTCTTTCATTAACTCATCGATGAGACAGCGAGCAACAGTTTACTTTGTATATGGTGGGTAGCTCGCATGGCGATTACTACTCTAAAACATATCATAAAAGTCAGAGACGATGAAGTGGTAAACATGATAACAATAAAAACGACTGAGTGTTACAGTTATGATCGTACCAACAGGACAAGCTCTTTGTTTCGTTGTTTGTAAATATGTTTTTACGAGGAACGTGTCAAATTTGCAGGTGTTATTCGGTGCAACATGGTGTTATATGATTTGATTTACCATTTTTGTTGTTTTAAATATTTTTCTTTGCAGTTATATAAATGAAATTTTTATCAATTAATTTTTATAATTAAAATATATTAGAAACCTGTTAACTTTTTGAATATTTTAGAAATTAAATAATTTTATAAACAAGAATAATTTGTAGACATTTTTTTAAAAATTTTAATTCTTATAAAATTTTCTAAGGCGGGTTTTTAAAAGAAAAAGTTTAAGACATTTTCAAAAGCATTCCTATACGTTTTTTTTTATTAAAAAATTGTTTTTGTAAAATCTTTAATTAAAAAGAAAGAAAACTAGAATAGTTTTGTAAAAAAATATAAAACAAAAAATTATTAATATTTTTTTTAATTCTTTAATACAAAAATCTTGCAAATATAAATTTTTTTATAAAAAGGAAAATTCGTTAAACAATTTTTAAAATAACTTTGTGCAAAAATTTTTCAAATCGGTTCTAAAAAAAAATGCATAAGAATAAGAGCCAACATTTTTAAAAATTGATGACTTAACAAAAACAATTTTAACCATTAATAAAGCATATACATTACAACAACAAGCTTAGTCGCCATTTTTATCTGTGTAGAAATGTTTGTCTTACTGTACTTTTAAATGACCCCTTAGTGTTTTCACTGTCAATATATCTAAATAACTGGATGTGTGGAATAATCATCAGGCTCGTATATACATATTTTAGCACTAAACATAAAAACAAATGTAAAGGATACAAGAAACTTGCTTGTGAGTCGTTGTCATTGTTGTATGTTTAAGTTTCCCATATTTAAGTTCGGACTCAAATGTACACAGAACAAAGTTGTAATAAAAAAGCATAAATATGAAACCGTTTAGAGAAACAAAACTAATAAACAGAAAATTGTCAGGGAAGGAAAGAAAAGCAGAGGGAAAGATTGAGAGCCAAAGAGTATAGTTTTTAAAAGGAAGGGTGAAGTGTTTAATGTGTTGTTTTAAAAAAAAATCTAAAATAATAGGCTGAGACCGTACAAGACAATGGTAACAAATGTTTGCATAATAATTAAAGTGCATAAATGTCATTTGGTAACATAGATATATTTTTAGAAATGACATGTCATTTATGGTTCTTTTTTGTTTTTAATATTATCACAGAAACGCCACCACCGCTACCACTAACACTGCAAAACAATGACAACATCATATGCTGAAAATTCTTGTATTTGCTATAACTATATAAAATTTGATGCACTACTGCAGATGTATACAAATATGTATAATTTGCATGATTAAATTACTAATATTCTGGTGGTGTAACCAAACAAAGATTAAATTAAAAAAATGTTTAACCAAATTGTAAGCCATATGAACTTAAACCCAGCATAAACAAAAAAGGCAATAAAAAAGTAGTAGTAGAGTAGCAAGATGAAAAAGATCCATGATTATTCAAATGGCCACTTCATAAATCAATTTTAATTTTTATGTTTCTGTTTCATGTACAACGTACTTTCATTTTGTTTTTCAATGTATTTGCCCCAGAGTTTGTGTCTTTTTGACACTTTGAACAATTTTATTCTTCTCTTTTACCAAAAATATTTTTTTTCGCATCTGTGATAAATGTTGCCCGCAAAATATTTGTATGTGTGTGTGTGTGTATGTTCGTAAGATGAAGCAAACATCATGAATGACAGTAGTGAAGACAAATAAACCATTGGCTAAATGAATTGATATACTGCACTGTGGA
Organism: Paykullia maculata; assembly: GCA_003055125.1. NCBI lineage: Eukaryota > Metazoa > Arthropoda > Insecta > Diptera > Rhinophoridae > Paykullia > Paykullia maculata. The sequence goes on from NDXZ01011982.1 coordinate 5,502, forward strand.
AAAGAATCATGAAATTTTAAAAGAAAATCTATTTTTCAAATAAATTATTAGAATTATGAATTTATTCTTGTACATAAAATAATTTTACTAAAATTAATGTGTAAATGAAGTATTTAATGTAATTAACTTGTTTCCGTATAATTTTTTCAAGAAAAAAATACAGTATTTACAAAATTAAAAACCAATTTGTCGCCACTCAATTTAGTCATCTGCAAGCTACTTTTAGCATTTGAAATTTTTCTTTTACAACTATGTTAAGTATTATGACAATCTAACTTAACAATTAAAAAACGTCAACTTTGAAATATTTCTATTCTGCCCGACTGTGCATATACATTCAGTCGTATCTATCTATACACATAAACTCAAACATTCTTTATTAAGTTTACATACATGCATATATACATGCTACACACATATGCATAACTGTTTTCTATCATTGATAATCAATAAAACAAAATAATAGAAAGTGTTGGAGAGCAAATAATTTTAACACATAAATGACTGAAAGTGATTCCGGACAAAGATTGATTGAAGTAAAGTTAAAGAAAAAACTTCTTATAAAATATTGATTGTTTTTAAATGAGCGAAGGAGTGTGATGTCATATAGTTAGAAATAAAACTATTCAATGAAAAACTAATGCAGTAGTTCTTGTTAAAAACTTATTTCATTATATCTTACGACTTCTTAAACTGGCAGAGTGTTTAATACTTTTGTAGAACACTGTACTTCACAAAATTAAGAGAACAAAAATTCTGAACTTTACAAGAAAACAAATTAATTTCGTCACTGGGGATATATAAGAGAAAGGTTGATTACCTTTTTTAATTTACGCCCCTTACTTATTCCAATAATATGCATATTTCATTTGGACTATTTAAAATTGTTCGGATAATTAAAACTCATTTATATTCAAGTTTAAACGTTTTTTTAAATTATTATGCTAACATTTTTAAATTATTATGCTACCATAATGGCAATCTAATGATCCGATCGGTTCCTCTGTATGAGGTATAAAGTTTAAAGTATTTTCAATTCTCATTTATCCGCATAGTGTTAAAACACACAACTATCATTTTCTGACTTTGACTTATTATTGTTAGGAGAAAACATCAAATAAATACATTTGAAAATTTACTAGATAAAAGAAATAAATATAAATTGATGTATTCGTTTCTGTTTGTCTACCAGAGTATCAGTGTCAATAATGTACTGTTGACTTGTTTTTTTTTTTTCTAAATAAAATTTATAAAAATTAATTTTAAACTTTCTTTGCTTTGTTTCTTCGTTTATATAGAAATATTTAGAAATACATTCATGGCAAGTATTTAACCACAAAAATTTGATAAATTTAAAATAAAAGATATTAAATTAATTTTGTTTGACATATGAGTTACTCATACGCATTGGTGGACAAAATGAAAAATTGCTGTCTATAGCAAACGAAGAGAAAAGACAAGAGAATAAATGCAGTTGAAATAATTTCTTAGCAAATAGTTGCGGTTTATTATTAAAATTAGAATTTTTAAAATACTAAATCAAAAAAATAGGATATTAGAGCATGCATGTCTATTTCAAAAGTATAAAACACATGTTTCTAACTCTACTACTCACAATTTAGCTTTTGGTTTTTTTTAAATTAATTAAATGTGTAAAAAAATTTTGAAGTAAGAGTTTTGTTCAAATATATATTTTTTTTCAATATGTTAAACTAATAGTCAATCCGAACCAATCACATGAGATCTATGTTTTTACTCTGCTATCATATAAGTGTTCTCTAGCAACTGGCTCCGGACCTAATTTTCATATAAGGCTTACTTCCAAAATGAAAATTAAATTTCACATAACAGTTGAAAGTATGAGCTTTGAATATAAATTTTACTACAATTAAGTTTCATGGAATCAAAGAGCCTCCTTTTAAATTTGGGTTAAGTGGGGCCATATTTGAGTATACCTTTTTTACAAGACCACCTTTGAAAATACCCAAATACACATTTAACTATTAAATATATTAAAGTCATAATGAAATTTAATATAAAAAATGTTCATATCATACATATGGGGTAAAAGGCTAAAGTCTACTCTTGGAATTAACCTAAATGCAAAAAAAACTGTTAAAAATATTAGGCAGAGAAAAAATTTATCCCAAGAAATTGTAATCTTAACGCATACTTCTTTTTATACCCTTCACACATGTGGTAAGGGTATATAGGTTTGTCATTACGTTTGTAATTTCTTCAATATTCATTTGCGACCCTATAAAGTATATATATTCGGGATCCTTATAGATAGGGAAGTCGATTTAGCCATGTCCGTCTGTCCGTATTTATGTTGAAATCAAGTTTACCCATAGGTAATTCAGGATTGCGATAACCGACGGAGATATAAGCAAACAAAGACGACTGCTTCCTTTTTTAAGTTTTTTTTTTACTTAAAAATTATTATATTTGTGTTAGACGTCTTTTGGAAAATTAAAAAAAAAATTTTCGATGTTTAAGCAAAAAAAAAAGAATTGTTCGAGATATAAGCAAAAAAAATGTTTTCCAATTTTGGAAAAAAAAGCAAAAACAAAATTATTTTACACAAAAACTATTATATTTGTGTGTTTAGAAAAAAATGTATTAATATACACACATAGATACACATATAAGATTCAGCATAGCCGAATATAGCGCTCTTACTTGTTTTTATTTAATTGCGATAAAGACCTGCCTGTATTTTTTTGTTTTATTTATTTTTTTTTTTTTTGAGTACAACGAATTTAAAATTGGGCCGGGAGTTAATTTTGTGTGTTGTCTCGTTTTTTTTTGTTGTAATTTTGTCATCCGCTACCACTTAAACGTAGACAAGCTGCCATGTGCAGAATAATTTATATATTTGCAAATTGTTTTCATTTGCAAAAAAAAAACAGCCACATAAAAGTAGTAGCAGAACTGTCTTAAATTTTTTTTTTTTTATAAATGTAATCGAGGTATATATGTACCACATAACCGATCATAATTGATATTATCTTCAATGTAATCATATTCCTAAATGCCAAAAAAACCCTTTGTTTGACTTATGTCTCATCATTTAAATGCAAACATGTAAAAAAACATGGCCATGATTTCCCTCTTCATCAAACGTCTTATTAATGTGTTCACTATATACCAGCCAAATTTAAGCATCTGCATCCATTTCCACTTAAGTTATCTTGTATTGATTTTTTAAATAATTATTTGTCATTGCAAAAATAACATGTTTGCTTAGTGCGCTTTCATACATGATTGTTTTTAACAGCAACTCTGGGGACCATTAACAGTTTTACACTTCACTAATGTTTTTGTAATTATTTTAAAATGACTTTTCAAAAAAAAAATTATTTACTTAGATTTTTTACAAACTAAAAATTGTTGTTTGTTCGTAACTTACATGTCCCAAAGCAAATTCTGCATTCTTTCTTATTCCTTAAATGTTTTGCTGAATTTTCTACAAAACAACAAAAAAAAAACAAAAAAAACTAAATATAAATGCTTAGTTGGTCAGGCACTCATGCTTCTTGCCATTTACCCTTTAGTTACAAAATTACATGCTTCATACATACAAACATACCCATACATATAGACACACAAATAGAAAAATACAAATTAGTTGTAAAGCATTTGAAACGTCACGTATTCCTTTAACATATTTTTCTATTTATTTTAACATTATTTGTAAATATTTTTTATTTTATTTTATTTTGTCCGACAACTACAATTTTTCAAAATTATTTTTACGTTAACATTTTATTTATGTTTTTGAGGTAAACATAAAAAAATTTTTTGGTTTTAAGTCCTGTAAAAGTAATTAATTTTATATATACATTTTTTTTACACACTTTTTTTTATTATTTTTAAAAAAGTTTCAGTATAAAGTAATACAGAAATGTTTTTTAGACAGAGCATCAAAAAACTGCAGCCACAATTGATATTTTTATTCCTTGAAAATAAATATTATTAAAAATAAGTTTTTTTCTATTTAATGTCCATAGTTGCCGTTGTAAATATAAGATTTTATTGCAGTATTTAACAGTATATGGACAAACAAAAAGGAAATATTTTTAAATTCTTTAAAATACGATAGAAGGCTTAATTAGAGGACAAAATATTCAATAAAAACATTTTTTTCTTTAGCACAATTCAACTTGAAAAATTAAATACATATTTGTATAAAATTTCACAAAAAAATATGTTTTTTTCTATAAAAAAAAACATATTTCAGCACCTTAATAAGCAATAAGAAAAATTCAAATTAAAAATGTTGGAAATTTTGATTTTCTAACTTGTTTGAAAAATTATTTTTAAAACTTTAACAGCCAAACTAGCTGTTCTAGCTATCGAAAATGTTCATGCCCATAAAAATTGTATGAAGCAAACCAAAATAGCGCTTTGCAAATGGAAAATCCGATATTGACAGCACGTTGGGTTCTATTATTGTTGAAAAGTAATGCCATTTTAGCTTAAAATTTAGCGATTTTCTCACTTTTGAATTTCTATTTGGTTATATTTTGTTTTAATTGCCATTACTGTTCATGACCCAACTTTACCGCTTTTGTTTAGGTAGGTCATTTCAGCGTTAACAATAGGCGCCAGTCAACGCAACGCTCAACGCTCTTATTAAGATTGGATTGTAAATTTTCTACAAGTTCTCCAGTTTTTAGAAAAAATTATCCACAAACTTTCTTGGTATAAAAAATAATAAATTCCAATTGGAATTCCTATACCAAATGTAAAGAAAACTCGATCGATCAAACAAAATTTCGATTGATATCGAATGCCGTAATTTGCCCCCAGAATAAAATTGCGCTTTTGTCATTACTCACAACTTAAAAAATTAACATAATTAAACGAATTTTTCTATTTATTCAAGGTCAAGTTGATTTCTAAATTTCTTCATTATGAAAAAAAGAATTTTTGGTTGTAATAATTGAAGAATATACTGAAAAAGCAAGTTTCCTGAAACTAGCCGAATGGAGTGCATTTTCGAAACCAGCTACGGTTTCATCATCTATTATCGGTATTTTAGTGTTGGATGTAAATATCATCTATTTAACTCAAAGTTTATTAAGAAATAGAATATGATGACTGATAGTCGCCGATATTCATATTTTTTATTACTCAGTGAGTGAGAATGAAATATAGCACAACAATTTAAAGCTTTTTTCTGTTTATCTTTTTAAACATTATCACATTTATATTAAATATCATAATTAATTGGTGTTTCGTGATGTCGAAATCAACGTGTTAACAATTTAAGCTGTTTTTGTTTTATTGACGATAAGTGCAAACTTCAAGACAGTTATTAAATCAACTTGATATTTTAGACAACCTTTATTAAACCCTTTAAGTAAATCAATTAAGTAAATACTTATTTAGCATTAGCCAATCAGAATCCATAATTCAGTCCAGGTTGATAGAATTCCACAAAATCAAAAAACTGCTCTCGACAGTAACTACTCCGTCTTCTGTAATCATCTAAACCCCGGTATTCCGCAAAAAAATAATATCTAAATGACGCATACTACAAGTGGTGTTGAAGTGGATCTTTGTTAATAATTCATGGATTCTTACTATTCCTTTTGCATAATTCATTTCAATAAAAATATGCTTTTCCGCTTATTTTAATTAATCGGCCAAAATTAGTTATTACTTCTTTGTATATTAAAAGAACGTGGGTTGGTTAATAAAATGTTAACAGCTTGGGAAGATATTTTAAAGTCGCTTACCAAAATGTGCTAAAAAACACAAATGTGTATTATCTGGAACAAAGTAACATTTTTATCATAGTGACAATATTTTTAAAGGCACAAACACTTTAAATCTTCTTTTTACTTGTAATTTTTCCTCGTCCTTAAGTGTTGTAGATGTTGTAGAGCAACAAAAAAATTTGGGTTTAACTTCATGTTGCGTTTGAAACTCTGTATTTTGAAAAACTTGTTAGTACCCCATATATCTAAAATAAATCATATTCCGCCATTATTAAAAATCGGGACATCAAAAGTTTGTTTTATGCCCTTAAGTTAAGCGAATAAAACTAGAAAACCTATTTGAGCTATGTTGCCTTTTTTTTAATTTAAGGAAAAATCAACTAAAAAATCAATTTACTCCTAAAATTTATTTTGAATCTTTTTGTAATGAAACTAAATTTTTTATATCCGTTATATTTTTTTGGACGAAATAACGTTTTAGTTTAAAAAAATATAAAAATTAATTTGTTTCAATACAAAAATTCAAATATTAACTTTCATTTATCACATACATATGTATTTCGCATAACATGACAGTAGCCACAAAGTTTTCTATTGAAGCGTTTATTCTAAACGAAATTTAACTCTAAAAACTAATATAATCAATTTGCTTCACAATAACAAATATTGAATTCTATCCTTAATTGTGTCACCATCAACTGTAATAGTTGACAATTGTAAACTTGCTTCCAATTCCCCAAGGCTTTTGTTATTTGTTTTGTACAACAATATTTGTAATTTTGTATGTTTTGCATACATACATACATATGTACAATATGTTTATATAATTGTGGATTTTGTTGATTTATCTTCAATTTGCCTCTCTTTCTTATACATTCGCTTTACAAAGTATAGAAACAAAAAAAAAGCCAAACACTGTCGTATTCCTTGTATTAATTTATTTGTTTTTGAATTCGATTTCGTACTCATCTAAAGGTATTTATTTTGCTGTTTTTTAACATTTATTGGTTTCGTACATTGGCAACTGTTGCTGTTTATTGTTTATCAGTTGTTCTGGGTATTTGATCATACAACAACATAATCATCATTATCGTCATCATCTTTGCTATCGCAATCAGCACAATATGTTTATATATTTGTTGATTTTGTTGATTTATCTCCAATCTGCCTCTCTTTCTCATCCATTCGCTTTACAAAGTATAGAAATAAAAAAAAACCAAACATTTGCACAGACAATAAATACTACATACAATATAGTTTTCGAAATCATACAAATGTCCTGAAAAATTACAATAAATGCATACATATGTTTAAGCACAGGTGGGCTTAAATAACAAAATTTAAAGTTCTTTCGTTTAATATTTGTATCTCTAGTTACCCTGAAGTCTTAGCAAAGCTAAGATTTAAAATATCTACATATATCATTAAAGTGTGTATCTTAAGAAGTGGAGAATTTTTAATTGGCTTAACAGTTTTCCATGCCAACTGATTTAAAAGCTGATTTTTTTGACGGTATTATTGGACAATTCAATTTAAAATTTTTTTTTAAATGACCATGTCAGTAAACTATATTGCCGCATTAAGAGTAATAATAGGCTGTTGTCAATATAATATAACATCCAGAAAAATTCACTTTTTGGTACAGAGACATACTTAATAATCTTTTTTGCCATGTAATTTATTGCAGTAGACATTTGGCGGACAAGTAATTTAAAAAAACGGACCTTTTATCGGTCTTTTTGTTCGTAGGATTTAACGGCGTTTGAAAACATTTCAAGCTGCTTGTCAGCGTCAATTAACCAAAAACAATTAAGTAGTTTGACGTGAGCAGTCAAAGCGTTATTGTTAAACTTTCTGCAAAGAATATGTTAGAATAAGTCCTCCAGAACCCATATACACACTCGCCATAGCGATTATAAGCTTAAAACCATCTCATCAACATTAATGTCATAAGAATTATTTATCAAAAAAACCAATTTCTTCGATATTTAAAATATTGCTCTATGTTTTATTTCAATTTAAAGTTTTCAGCTAAATTAGCTACAGTTCCATTACTGGCCATATTATCGGTACTTTTAGTGTTGGACGAGCTTGTATCAACTTCTGTACAGTTTTTTGTATAACACAGTGTTATTTTTTTCTTTCATACAAATTCTTTTTCATACACACTTTCGATGTATTTTCTATAATCGATTTTATTTAATTTTTAGTCTTTAAGCCTAAACCGAAATCCATTCAAACTTAAAGTCACCATTGAAAATACTTAATACTAAAGTTATTAATTATATTTTTAAACGATTAAGCGAATGAACGGTGTGAAAGTGGTTTATAAGAAAATATAAAAAATAAAACTGAAAAATCTTTTATTGCTTTCAAGGAAATAAGGAAAAACTACATACTTTCTGCCGCTAAGAGAAAGAACTATTTATATATATATTTAAACAACAAAAACATTAACCTGTACTTTTGGCATATAATAAAAAACCAAAAAGGTGTTTTTCTCACCAAACAATGCTCCACACCACAACAACAACAAAAGAAAATAACAGTGGTATACGTTTCTGTAAAAGTGCATTTAAAAAGAGGTAGTTTTATTTTGAAAAAAAATTTACAACAAACACATAACAAGAAAGAGTAAAAAAAAAGTTGTCGCATAACGCTTGTCGCCTGTCTGACATCATAATATAAATATGTAAAGCAACAAACATTAATGCACACACTCATGCATACGTATACAGTCAACAAAGCTATATTTAATATCCAGGCATATTAGGGAGGTCTCATTTCATTTTTGTAGTCCCAAATTATAATAAAATAGTTACTAAACAATTATTTTTAATAACTCAAGCTAATTTTTTTTATGCACAACTTTTTTTAAATATTTTGTAAAATTTTTTCGTTGTTCTTAAATCACGCCATGAGTTTCAAAGTTCATCGAATAGCTTATAAACAAATTTTTGTACAATTTTTTTGCACTTTGTAAGAGCTTGACTTTGAATGTTTTTTTACATTTTCAGATGGGAAAAAGAAAGATTTTTTAAAAATGTTTACACCTACAAACCTACACCTAATAATCAAACCTACATGAATTTACCACACATGGTGCACAGTAGTTAAAAACGCAAAATCACACTCGGTTACAACTAATTTGAAACTATTGACTTTAATCAAAATATAAAACTTATTTATTGCACAATTATTTTCGTGCCTTCATTTGATATAAAAAGTTATTAAGTAAAATATTCTAGCAAAAACTTGCATTGTTTTAACACGGCGATGTCATTGGAGGCAAGTACTTACCCCGCTTACAAGTAGGGACTTTAATACAAATAGGGATCTTGTGAAGTTATTACTTTAATGTCATTAGGTATCTACTTACTATCAAAAAATAAAACAGCCCGTTAGATTATAGATCAGGAATTTTATGAGTCATTACTTTTAAAATATTATATAGCTACTTGCTTATTATATACCTGATTGCATGGGCTTACATACACTTTTCGCTCAATATCCCACAAACCAAATGTAATAATGACATACTTTTTTTTAAATTGAACCTTTTTTTCTAAATAGAATGCAAAAACATCAGTTTGAATATCTTTATTGATAAATTTTATATGCAGTTTTGACTAAATTAGTTTTAAAAAATTCCCCTGATTTTTGCACCACTTGAATTGAACATCCTTCCAAAAAAAACCATTTATGCGATTTTTTACAACTGAAATACTGATTTTATCTTTTTGTTTACGGCAATCTAAAACATATTTGCATCCAATCTTTCACTATCAATTTTTAATACTGTAAGCACATTCTTAAACATATTTTTATTTTATAATAAAACCATATAATTTATAAAATATTTGTTTTCATTTTAGGTAAGTTCTTTTTAAGTGACAATTTTTATGAGAAACAGAACTATCGAAACATTTTCTTAAAATTATCGATATAATACCTATTGTAATCTTATTTAATTTTTGAGTTGTAAGTACTTTGAAAACATAGTTTGATTCAATAGAAGGGGGAAAATGAATGACCATTTCTGATGAAACATTTAATAAACATATTTTTGATAAAATTTTGCAAAAACTAAATTATATAAATAAGTGTATTACTTAATTTGACGGATCAGTAGAATAGATAATTAGCAAAAAGCAAATAAATTTCGAATGAGTTAATTATATCAATTTGAAATGAAAAACTTTGGTTCGCTGGGTAAGCACACGTGAAAAAAATAAAAAAGCATCCGACTAATGTGTAGTCGTCGCTTGCTTATCAACGACTTAATGAAGAGAATAAGAATATGTGTGAGGTTGTCTCCGCACAATTGTACTATGAAATGACCACCATTGATTTAAAGTAAATTTTGTGCCGCACATTTTTTGAAACTCTTCGTTATACTGTGCGTATTCGTGATGCCATACAATGTACTATACAATACGTATACGACATGTAAAAAAATTTTCTTCAAAATATGTGTTTTTTAAAGAAAAATTAGTAACTGTTAAATAAGACAAATTTAAAAAAGGTAATAGCATCGCGGGAAAAATAACATGAATTATATTGTTGCAGAAACCCTTTAACGATGTAAAAAATATTGCTTTCAGCCATTTTCGACAAACAAAACAAAACAAAAACAACAACAAGCTGTGGTAAAAAAAATAGTTAGCCAAAAGATAAAACATATGACGAAAATAAAAGTCAATTGCAGCCACTTTCTTAGATTATCCTTGCTATTACATGTGTTGCTTTTCAAGATAGTCAAGTAAAGAATATGTAAATAAAAATTATGACATAAAATAAAAAAAAACCGATATTCTTCTATATTTTTTAAAGAATTTTAAATTTAATTGATAATAAAATTATAATTGGATAATGCACAAGGTCTCATGAAATCATATGTCCTATAATAATAGCATGAACAAATAAGACTGTTGTGAACGACCCCTCATATCTAAGTGTGATATTTCAAGTGTAAATCAGCTGATATAAAACAAACAATGCAAAACAAAACAATTATAAAAAATTTCCGACCATAATGTCGATAATAAAAAAAAACTAAAATAATAGATGGTTTGTGCGAGAAGTATATTTTGGACGTTGTAATGGCTAACTCAAGTGAATTAACATGAAATCAAATAAAAATTCTGCCACAAACCTTAGTAAAAATGTTGGTTGAAAAATAAAAATAAACAAAACAGCTGATTCGCAGAAAGCGACTTGTAGAAATATGTGCGGCGGCCTTGTTTAATTTTTTGAAACAAGACATTTTTAGCGTATGTCGGTGGCGGCAGCTCCCGAAATTTATTAAAAAACTTAGCGTTTCATAACATCTAGCTTTTGTGTGTGGCTAGGAGTATGCCCCTGCTGATTGGATATGACAACACAATAAACATACCATACAGAGTAGTATTATAATAGGACATATTTTGTTTGAAAAGCAACAACAATATTTTTAAGCTATTGTAAAATTTTATAACAATATAACAATATGCCATGATAGGACACCTTGTGAATTAGCCAAATGAATTTGTATGTTTTATCATATTTTCCTCGTTTTCATTTCATTCGAATTTCATTTATTTATGAAATATAGCTAAAAACAAAAGACTGCAAACAAAGTTTTGAAATATTAAAATTTTCAAAATTTAATATGATTTTATATCAGACAAATGTGTTGGTTTTTAATGAGATGAATCGATTTCAAAACGATTTTTTATATTAAAAATATTTTTTTTCTGTTTGTAATTTGAAAAAAAAATAGATTTTGAAACTGTCAAAGTGTTATTGTAAGTTTTAGTAACAGTTCTATGGCATTTTCAAATGTTTTACTCGGACAACAGACAATGACATGAAATTTGATTGCACACCAAGAACATCGCAACAAATGTATTTAATAAGTTAAGAGACTGATGTCTACGATAAACATATACAAAAATGTATAAAAATTTTTTAGGAAACATAAAAATAAACATATAACAAAGATTGTATACGTAATTGAAAACACTCTCTCTAATAAGCGATAAAGGATCTAAATAAAAGAATCAAAGAGAAAATATTGATAATTAGCAATATTGATTTTGTGTAATTAAATCTTGATCATCCATTCGTCTATTGAAAAAAACAGTTCAATTATTTTTATGAACTTTATAAGATTTGATCTTAATACTATATATTTCAACTCATTTGCGAAATATGGCTCTGAGTTTTGTGCTTTTTAGCCCGACTTTTCTTTAAAATGTCCGACATATTTTCTAGGACCCTAATTCCAAATTTTAAATTTATTCAACTTGTTTTTTTTTATTGTTTGTCGTCGCCATCTTACGTTTATAAAAAACAAACTTTTCAGATTTTTCATAAAATCCTAAAAAAAAAAAATTTTGTTTAATAAATCAATTAAAAATTCCCAACATGATCAGAAGAGAAACTTTTTAACGTACACAAACATGTTTTTCACCACGTTCTATTTGGCTTTAAAAAAAATTCAACTGCTATTACCCTATTGTGCATATATGTATCTTTAATATATTTTAAACCTTTGTGATATTACAAACACTATATAAATATAAAAACATATGTTTGTATAAATAAACCTAATGTTTCTGTATAAGTACGTTGTGCCTTTTGTTGCCAGATTTTGTTTCCGTAACGCGTTTTCTTATGATACTTTCAAACAAGTAGAAAGTATTATTGATTCAAACCGAATACATGATGCCCTGCTGCTGTACTTAAGGCTTCTTGAATTAAATAATTGACAAAAACAAAAAGATTTTTTTTAATTATGTGTTAAAATTTGTAAGCTAACAACAAACAGTAACTAGACCAAAAATTAAAGCAAGTGACAGTTATACATTATCTTAATATTAAATTCGTCAATTAATTTTGCATCTATTATAACATTTTTGATGGATTTGTGGGTTTAAAGTTGGTTTCTTGAAGAGACCTTATACTTGTACTGTTAAAGAGATGTGTCATAACCTTTTTCCCTTTGGTGGAGTATAGTTAGACAAACGCAGACAAAGTCACCACATACGAGAGATAAACTTTTTTGTTTACCACATAAACAATTTTGCTAATGTCTTTGTTAATGCTGTTGTTACCTTTTGCTACAAGTTTTTGTTGTGGTTTTTATTTTTATCAACATTAAAGATAGTTAGAAATGTGTAATACTAGTTGTAGTTACAGAGTAACAATAAACTATGGCTACTAAAAACATAACTTATTAGAGTCAACTACATAGTTGAAAATCTAAAAATCTTACAAAAAAAAACCAAATGAATTTGAAAGCTTAAAAATTTTTTAATAAAATATCAAAAACAATGAAAGTTAAAAAAACTTAAAAACTAAATTCACAAATTAAGAATCTCTAATCATTCGTTCTCCTGTTGCCCAATAGCAATAAATACAACAAATTTCATATGTCACACCTTTTATTTTTGGGTGTCATGATGTTACTTTATGATGTTTTTACAAATTTATATTTGCCTTTGGGCTTTCTTTGTATATTTGTGGAGCTCTTTTTTGAGCAGAACTATTTTTTTAACACTAACATAAAAATACATTTTAGATGATATTAAAAATATATTTATTTGTTTTTACCTTTTTATGTCCTAACTTGCGAATATGTTTTGGAGAAAACTTGCATGTGTATGACTAACATTTTTGAAAATGTAATTGCGTGTTAATAATTTTTATGGGAAAAAGTTACAAATGGTAAAAGTATTTATTGGCATATGTGGGTTTGAATAAAGAATGAAAGTATGTATGTGTATGGCAGGGTAGAATCTTTAATACAAAATACATAAAAATTATTTTTTAAGCTAAGAATATATAGAAAATAGTATATGAGCGAATTTTTTTTTTTTTTTTTGTATTAATTTCAGTTAATAGTTGAATAACGAATTTCCTTTAGTAAAAAAAAACTATTAAATAATAAACTAAACCAAAAATTCAATTTTTACAAAGAAGGTTACGTTAACATTAATAAAGTAAAAATCAAATCAAATTTTCTTAAAATAAAAAGTTTTTTGACTTAAAAAAAATAGCTTATATTTTTTTTATAATTACTTATAGAAAGTTCAGAACATTTAAAAAAGAAGAACCTTTAAAACTTTTCAAACATCATAAGAGAATTTCTTTAACTAAAAAATATTAAATTAAATGAAATAAAAAGGAAAAAAGTTGATTTTTAAAGGTGTGAATCCTTTACTAAATATAAAATATATAACTTATAAAATACTCGACGCAAAAACTTTTCATATTTAAACACAAAAAAATATTACATTAAAAATTATTTTTCAACGTTTAAAAAATTTGTTTGTTTGTTGCCGTTAGTGTTTTAAAAAAACCAGCTTAGAAAGTGGATTTTAAAAGAACCTAGAAGAAGACTTTATAAACTTTTTTTAAATAAAAAATATGTAAGTAAGAAACAACAATAGTAATTAAATGAAAAACGCCTCAAGTAACATCCTTTCCACATATGTATATAAATCAAAACTATGCTGCCAAGCAAAAACTTATTTTTTATTACACTTCTTAAAATATATGATATTTTCACGTGGTTAGTGACAAGGATAAATGACAGAAAGATCCTAACAGCTGGTGAATTTCGTTCTCACTCACCAGGAAAAAGTATAGAGTAGTTTAAAGGGAGACATCCCAGTTGCTAATAATATACAATTGTGAGTTAAATAGATGATATTTACGTACAACAGCGTAGTACCGATCAAAGAGTGCCGAAGATGAAACCGTAGCTGGTTTCGAAAATGCATTACACTCGGCTAGTGTCGTACTCGATTTTTCATAATATTCTTAACAATAATCACATGAACTAAAAAGCCTGACAATATTTATTAAAACATCTATACTAACATATTATTAGAAAGTTAATGTTAAAGAAATTAGTTAATTTGTTTAAATTCTTCACCCAAAACCCAACGGCATATTAAAAGAATATCTCAGTTGCTGTTTTTAAAAAATGTTCGCCTTTGAATTTTATTAAGAGCTTTTAAAGTTTTAATTGCAACTGTTTTTTAATAGAAATAAACTTTTACAAAACAATCAATGACTGATTCGGATTATGAAAAAATTAAATTTAAAAAAAAATTGAATTAAAAATATAAATCTCCAATACGTTTCGCGGCAGTACTGACATAGAGCATTACAAACTCTCACTAGGTCTCCAATACTTACCACATTAACAAATATCCCACTGTGCTACCAGATTAATATTTGATAGTAGGGATTAATGCGTTTTGTATTGCATATTTTTTGGATGATAATTGCCTGACAATATAAAATAGTAAACTTGCATCACTGATTTAATTTCATTTTTAATAGTTTTTACAAAAACCAAAAAAAAAAATTTAGTTGGTGGATATTTAAAATTATTTGTTTTAAAATCGTTACTAAACAGGCCACAAATCTAAAGAACCATAAAGGATTTATTTAAGTAAAATGATGTACCGTTTTGTATGTTTCTTTCAAAAAGAAACTTATTATTTTAATTATTATACAAACAATAAAAAAAACTTAAACCTCCCCAGTGAATTAATTTTTTTTTAATCTTGAAGGCATGGCTTTTCACATATATACATATATGAACATACATATTTCTATACAACAAATATTGATGAAAATTCCTTTTATTGACAAGAAGAAAAAAACTTATTTACGTAATAATAATATAGTACATGTCATTTATTTATTAAAAAAAATATATATACACAGGGTTATATATAGAACTATAAATAAAACCTTTACAAAAAACATAGGGCGTTTAATTTATGTAAGATGAGTTACAAGAATACAAAAGAAATGTTTAACTAATTAAAAAAAAAAAAAATATATTAATAAATATTTTACACATAATTAGGCAATATTTAAAAAAAATTCATTGAATTGAATAGAAAATTTTCAAAAATAACTACAATTTATTTTCCAATATTAATTTAAATAAAACCCCTAAAATCCTCCTTTTCACCCTGCTTGAGATGTCTAATTGTTTTATAAACACAAGGTTCGTTGCTTACTAATTCAATAATAATTCTAGCTCAATGAAACACATACACTTCCACAATTTCTACACAATTGACTAGTTACGTAAAGGAGATATATTATTAAGCTTTAGGCAAGTGTACTTACAGTTTTCTAAGCAATATCCTTAATGTAAATAATCCTTTTTACATTTGTTTAATAAGTAGCTACTACTTAGAAAATTGTATATTCTTATTTCCCTAATTTGTTCTGTCTTTTTTTCCAGCAGCCGGCACAAATACATTTTAGTTTTAATAAAGTCTTTGAAAATAATATAAAAAATTCTTTCGAACTTGTTAAGTATATGGATAATCTAAAGATATATTTTTTTTAAATTGTTTTTGTGTGTAAGTGCTTTTTTTTCTTTTTATGTGCATTTAGATAAGTGCCAATTTAGCGTTGAAAGTGTCCATCAACATTGTCGTCATCGTCATTGTCATTATTTTTATCATTTACCTTTAATAAAAGTTGTTGGAATGAGTAAATCTCTTGTTTTAGATTGACTCACTTAACTTGAAATCTTAAGCTGATGTGCACTTTGGTCTTACATATGAACGCTGCATAATGCTTTTCTCTTACAGTTACTCACACATAACTTATAAATGTGAAAAGTAGTTGTTCGCATTGCTCAATACGAGGGTAATTTAGTGGAGATTTGTTAAATGATCATAAACGAAGATTTAAAACTTTTCAAAAAAGATTTTTCTACGAATTTTATTTGTAAATGTATTTATACATTAATTTAAATACAAATTTTTTGTTTTAATACAATTTGCTTTGCTTTAAAACAAATTTTAAAACATTCCTTAAAGACTTAAAAGCTTTAACCTTATTTCAAGTAGGTTAGGTTAGGTTAGGTTGACAGAAGGAGCCTCGAGAGGTCTCATGTCCCTTAGGACATACACCTAAGCCTGCGATCGGCTTGTTGTGCGCTTCCGGGGGGGTCGGTTGTAGAAGAAGAAAAATAAAGGAAAAAGGAAAGAGATTCGAGAGTCGCACCATTCACAGGAAATCAGTCATTCGGACGAATTTCCTTAGTGCTGTCCACCCTACACCTCTTAGGCCAGCCACGTCCGGCACAGTGTCTGACGCAAAACATCGGGACCTTGCATCTGCAAAAGCAGGGCAGTGACATAGGAAGTGTTCCATCGTCTCAATGTCCTCCCAGCACGCCCTGCAGTCGCTACTCTCCACTACCTTCATCCGATGAAGGTGTGCTTGTAAGTTGGAGTGTCCTGTCAGCACACCCATCAACCTACTCAGTTCCGGTTTCCCCAGATTCAGGATCTCCCTTGTTCTATCCTCCTCCGGGTCACCCCATAGGACCTTGGTCATTTTTCCAACTGTTTCGTTTCTCCACAGTTGCTTATGGGCTTTTTCCGCCCAATCCTTCAACTCCGCCTTCATCGCCACGATTATTTCAAGTAACTCTTAAGAAGAAACCAGAAATTAGGAATTCAGATTTTAATATTTCTTTTGCTTTCAAAAGATTTCATAATTTATCACTAGCTGACTTTAGATTAAGATTCTAAAACAAAAATTTCAATCTAAAATCATAATTCATACTTTGACAGTTAATCCTAAAGATTGTCAGCTATATAATGAGTTTTTTTTTACGATTTAAATTAATCTTTTCTCAATAAAATTTTGTTGTTTTTTCATATAAAAATATTTAATAGTTTTGGCTTTGAAGTTTTTAAAATTCTATTTTGTCTAAACTTGTAACATATCTATTTGTTGACTAGTATGGTCTTAATAATTTTTAAATAATTCTCAAACAATTTTTGAATTATTTGTTGATAAATATTAAGGGTTTGTTTAAAAAATTTTTAATTAATTATTTAATTAAATTTTTTTTTAACTCTATAATAAAATTTTCACGAATTAATTATTTAAGCTTGAGGTCTGTTTTTATATAAAATAGTTTTTATTTCGCCACTCCGTTATGTGGCATTGTCAGGAGTTTATAATTGGTTTTAATATTTGATATTTAAAATTAAAATATAAATTCAAATAACAAAAAGAAATAATATAATTTAAATAAAACTATTTTATATAAAAACAGACCTCAAGCTCAAATTAATTATTTCCTGAAAATAATATTAAAAAGGTCAAAAAATTAAAATATTTTACCGTGTAAAAAATTTACATTTTTTTCGTTAAAAAAATATTTCATTTAATAAAATACTTATTAACTTTCTATTTTTCAAAATTTAAAAATTATATATAATTTTTCTTTGTTTATGGAAATATTTTAATAAATTTATAAGGAAACAATTTTAAAATTTAATCGTTTACAGAAAATCTTCATTTCCATAAAGTTATCTTTTCATTTTCAATTTATAAGAAAATACTCTTCAAAATTTTTATTTCTCCCCTCCTATACCTTAAAATACATACATAAATATATGTACTTGCAAACAAAGAGATTTACACACAAATAAACGTTCACACTTATTTATGTAGATACTTACTAGTGGCATTGATGAGAAATACTGCAGTTGTTAAACACAGTTCTATGTATGTTTGTTCGTTTGTAATAGTATTTTGCTCTCAGCATGTAAGTATGTTTGTGCGTGTGTATGCTGTCAAATATATATTAACGCATTTTGCCAGAATTCTCCCTCTCTCCATCCTAACGGTGACATTAAAATGTATGACATTGCATTAAGTAGCCATTAAAGCGAAAAATATATTATTTAGTGCATTACGTTTGGCCACGACATTTTTACTAAATGAACTCTAAAAAAAAGAAAAACTTAAATGTCCAAGACTTATAAATGTTTTTATCCTTGAACTAAAAAAAACGGTAACAAATTTTTTAAATATTAAAAATATATTAAAGAAAATTGCTGCAAAATCGTCAACATGCTTTATGTGTTTAAAGTTTTAACGAAATTTATCAAGTTAAAATTCAAATGAGAACATTAAACATGATATTAAGAAACTCTAAACCAAATTAGGAGTTTCTATTTAAAATTGAAAAAAATCCAAGTAAGATTTTGAATTTTAAGTTTAACTGAATGTTTCGGTCTGCATATGCTTTTATAAAATTTGTCAATATATTAAGCTTGAATTAGGAATCCATGTCCAACCTTTTTTAGCAAAATTAATTTATGTCATAATATGTAAAACGTCATCAAATAATAGTTTTTGTACCTCCACTCATTTTCATGTTACTTACATATATATATCAGATTCAAGTCTATAGTATGGACGCCTTTTTTTAATAAAACAGGTTTATTTGGTCCGTATAATAATTTGCTATATGTATAGAAACCATTTACTCTAGTATTTTTAGAAAAACCTCTTTGATAAAAATTTTTTTATTACAAATAATTTACGATATCTTAAAATTTCTTTTTAGATGAACTTTTCTTGCAGTTCCAAAATTTACATTAGTTTTGAACATTTGTATTTACGGCTCAATAAGAATAAATTAAAAAGTTTTCTAATCCATATTTTAAATTTATTTATTTTGCTATTTAATTTTTATTACAAAACTGTCAAGTAACGTGGGTAGAAGCAAGTAAGAGCGCTATATTTAGCTGGGCCAAATCTTATATAACCATCACCATGTGTAGCCCATTGGAGCTAAAGGTCCATTTTTTTTCAAATATAACTTTAGTAGCTCAATGCTGCAAAATAATAGTTTTTTGTGTAAAAAAAAGAGGCAGTCGTCTCTTTTGCTTATATATTATCCGGTTATGTATGAATCTTACCAGTTTTCAATACCAATTTTTTCGAAAGTATTCCCAAAAGTTTGATGCCACATACAACCCTGCTACGTAAACTTGATTTCAACATACACACGGACAGACGGACATGGCTTAATCGACTTCCCTATCTATAAGGATCCCAAATATATATACTTTATAGGGTCGCAAATCAATATTGAAGAAATTACAAACGGAATGACAAACCAATATATACCCTTAACACATGTGTGTGTGTGAAGGGTATAACAAGTTAAAAATAAAAAAAAATTGAAAATTATAATTTAATATTTTAAGATTATTTAAATGAAACTCAAAATTAGCTTAAAAGTTTTTGAATTTAGAGAAACGATTATGTTAGAATTAGAAAAAGTGAAATTAATTTATGAATTTGAAATATTTATGTAAAAAAAAAATAATAATTAAGAATTGATAATCTAATGTATAGAATTGGTTTTCTCTTTTTTTTCCCCCTTTTGGGGTTGAAAATAAATCCCTTAGCTAAAAATAGGTAAATCTTGTACCTATACTTTTTTTGTATCTTGCAAATAAAATCCTTTTTGTAAATAGCCTCCAAGGGTAGCTGATTATTCGGCTTTCCTTGCCAAGTTGATAGTACATATATTACATACATATATTACAAATTATGTAAGCACTAAATCACTTAAATCACCGAATTCTCACCTGCAATATCCTTATTAAGGATATCATATATACAAATATGTATATATGAGGACACTCGCAACTAATTTATTGAAATTTGATTTATTCACAAATGTGACCGTCTCTCAACAATTTCTATTGAATGACAAAAATTTTCAAATTTTCAGACAATTTGAAAACTAAAATTCAAGGCCAATAATATATAAAAAAAAATTAAAACTAACAACAAAGTTAAGTTACACTCAATTAAAAAAAATTAGTAACATTACAAAAATGTGTCTAAATTTGTATCTCCACATTGTCACTATTACACCCTAATGAATGGCATTAGTTTTAGATAAATAAATAAAAAACAATTAAAAATTAATCACCAAAATAAAATAATTAAAAAATAAACCCCATATATGTTATATAATGGTACTGAATTCTTTATAGGTCTTTTTACATATTAACTGCGAAACATAAAATAATACAAAAATTATCCTAAATGAAATGCGAACTAACAAAGGAAAACCTTTTAAATTCTCTTCTTTAAAATAAACCCGTACGCATAAAAAAGTTCGGTGCTTTCTTAATAACTAAATCTTCCTCTTTTTATTGCCCAAAAGATATTAAACTAAACTGATGTATTACAAAGAACAAAACGGTATCAATGTGCTTTGCGAGGCTTAAACGCGAGTACGTATTTGCGTCGTAAGTGTAAGAATTTGAATATGTTTTATATACATTTTTAACATATTAAGGATTTGCAAAAAGATTTGCTTTCACAACTGCCATTGCTTTTGAAATAAAACTAGAAAATAAGTTAATATAATCTGTGTTTCAGATGATTTTAAATGAGTTCGGCAAAATGAGAGAGAAGCAAAAAAAATTCTCTTTCAAATTATCAAACTTACTAAAAGTGCTGCAACACGAGAAATCATATTTTAAGCCCAAACATTTTTAAATAAATTTTTAATTTTATTTATGCAAAAATCAAACATTAATATTAAATTTTTAATAAAAAAAAAATGTTTTTTCCATATAAAAGCACATTCTGCATATATGTATATGATTATTGCGCAGTAGACGCATTGAATATTTATCATGGCAACAGAGAAGCGAAGGTGTGCTGGTTATAATCGTTCGTTATATTTTTATGGATTATGTTATTTGTAAATTCGTAAAAATATTTTGAATTGCCTTTCAACAATAATCATAACAAACAAGTCACAAAAGGTTAAAAAAAAATTACAAAAAAATAATTACAAATAAAAATAATGACGCTTATTCATTATATAATATTTTTTTCTTTCTTTGGTACGGTTATTTTGACTCCCTGACTTGCTTTGCAATGTAAAAACCCAACTATCTTATGTAACAGTTTCGCTCCAAGTGCTTTAGAAGTACTTTTGTTGCTATATTAGAGCACCTTAGTTATAGTTTAGTTATTAAATAATGTTAAATTTCATTACTAACACAGAAATTCATCTACGAAAACTTTTTAAAGAAAACAACAATAAAGTAAACGACAAATTTGTATCAATTTACAACATTCAGACGAAATGTAAATCAAATTCATTTTTTGAACTCCGCATCAAGATTCTCTTTATCTATCATTGTACCCGTACAACTTGATTTCAAAATGTTCATGTTAAACACGTTGTAATTCAATTAATTCAACTTCACCTTTGGAATTTTGTTAAATTTATTTGATTTCAATGATATTTTCAATTCATTCGATTTTTTTCTTTTTTCTTTTCTATTAATTTATTCATTCTTTTGTTCGTTTTTCATTTAAATCGTCTGTCAATTACCATGGCATTGCCACCAACACGAACTACTTATTATTATAGAAGTGTATGTTTGTATGTAGGCAAGTGAATAAGTGTTTAAATATGGTGGTTTGTATGAGTGAATACATGATTGTATTTTTGTTAAAGGAATATGTTTTTGTGTATTTTGTTGAAATATAAAAGGTCTTCTTAATTTTATTCTGTACTTATCTCTGGCATTGTATAAATGCGACATTGTCCCAAAGGTATTTTATAAACATTTGTTGTTGTTTTTCCGTTAACTTCTAACTGTTCAGTGTTTGTTATTCTACCACTATTTCTTTCAGCGCACACAGACGATAAAACTAGTATGTATTTATGTAGTTACAGTGGTTAAAAAAAAATTGTTGAAATAAATATTTATTGTTGACGTATCTATCCTTTTACAGAAATTGTATAAAGATTTTCCAGGTATATGTTAGCAAGTCGATATGGATAATTTAGAAAGTTTAAAAGTGTAACTTCAAAGTATTTAAATCGGAAAACCACATGTACAAGTTTTAAGAATTTATTTCTTACAATATAAAAATATCATTAAAGCTTTCCTCCGAACTAGGGTCTAGCGTTTATATAGAACACAAATTTAGTTAATGAAAATTTCTGATGGAAAAAAATATTACAAAAGATTAAAGGCCATGGGCATTCTTGAATTTTATGTACCACGAAGAAAAAATATGAAAATATTAAATGATTAAGCCGCCAATAATAATCTAAACTTTATTATTTTTACTTCACAAATAATATTTTACAAAAAAATCAATTAAATATCTTATTAGTTTTGGACCAACTTATGAACCCTTCAATAAGAGGCTTTTTCTTTTAGATTTTAATCGATTTTGATTAATAACTTGTGTCATTTTTATGTTTCCTTTTAAATCAAAGCAAACAGACTTTTATTGTTTTCAAATTCATTTGTTTCAAAACTACTTATAAGTTTGCGTTAGTAACATTAATTTTAATAATAAAAAAATATTTTAAATTTTGCTTAGTAATAAAACAGTTTTCAAATTATAAATCTTATTTATTAAAACATAAAAAAAACTTTATGTCCCCTTTTAAGCATATTGTGCACACGAAAGAGTGTGGAACTTAACATAGTTATGTAATGATATGGAGAGGGGAAGCAAAAAGATAAAATTTATTTATTCTGTATAATATTTTGAAAGTTTGAACGCGTTAAAAGTTGCTACTAATAAATACATAAAATACATATGACCGACAATCCAGCAAACAAATTAGAAATATTTTTACATAAAACTCTAAAATAAAACTAGCTAAAATGCAAAAAGGCGTAACTAACAAAAAATTCAAAATCGAGTTTTTGATTGATTATTATTAATGCTATTAAACTATATGTCTAACAAAATATAATGAAATGGTTTTCTTTGAAAATTGTTTTAAGAATTGCATGAACGACTTTTCAATGCATGTTTTTTTGACATTGGTTAGTAGAATATCATTTCCATATCAAGAAACGTTGGCTTAAATGACTTCAATATCAAATTGACTAATTCAATTTCTTTGTATGATTAATATCCCATTGAAATTCATCTAACTAGCAAAAAGTGCATATTTTTTTAACTTTAAAAAAATAATAGACACTCATCGTTGTCGAAAATAACGTTTTCATGCATATTTGCTTGCAAATTCAAAAATGTCATCAGTAATTCTTGGAGTTGTTAACATTTATTATATTTTCAAATTTATCTTTAATTTTGATTTAGAAATGTAATTTTATTAAATATGGATTCTTTTTTATATAAAATAACACTGTGTAAACGTTTAACAGTCAGTATGATCCGTACTTTGGCATACGATTTAACTGGTATCATTTACTTCAAAACATATATAACTGAAGATTACTAACAGCTTCCACAAAGAATTAGAAACAGATTTACACTTCTTGCATCTTCTCAATAACATGAGCAGAGAAATATAATATCATTTAAAAATTTGCAACATCTCCAGAATCTCAAAAAGTTACTACCTGCAAACTCCAAAGCAACACAGATTGGTCGTAACATTGTCAGTACGACGTCTAAAGCCGACTCCGGCCGACCCATTTGACGTCGTACCGACCCCGGTACGACTCAAATTTAAACCATTTTGGGAAATAGGAATCCTGTACTTTGCCGACCGCCACTTTTACGACCAACAGTATACCAATAATGACCAGAGGTATTTTCTTTCCATTTAGTGACTAATTTTATTATAATGCTGGTCAGCTAAATATAAATAAATAATAAAGCGACTGGTATGACTTTAAAGTTGGTCGGATAAATTCTTTTGATTTTCTTTTTGCAAATCTATACAAAAATGAATGTGATTTATGCAGAACTACAAGTCGTTAAAACGGCAACGCTTAAAATTTTACCAATAAAAGTTTATGTTCTACTTCGAAAAAATACAACGCGCCATGAAAATCTTCATATTTTCAAGAAAATATTTGTTTAATTATTTTTAAATTTTTTCAGAGACATTTATTTTCTTTAAAAATATTTTTTTAATATTATTTATGCAAAATTAAGTGAAAATACATTATTCCTATTCATTCTGGCATTTTAAATTGCTCATAAATAATTTTTATTTTAATATTCAACATTAAACTTTTTATCATGGCAAAAATTTGTTTTTAAAAAATATGGCGGCTACATTGCGTGTATCATGTATTATCAACCGAACACATTTCAGCTAAAAACGAATAATAGTCGCTTTGTTTGGAAAATATACGATCAAATATATACATTATACGACTTGCCAATTAATAATACCTAAAAGTATGCTGCCATATTTCGTCAGAAAGATGATGGTCGTTCGGCGACCACAAATGACGTCACTACAACGTTGCAAATTGACTAAAAGCAACGAGTCATTGTACGGCATCACTACGTGGTCGGTAAATTTATTAAAAATCTAGCGACCAGAAATGTATCAGAAGTGAATTTAATCTGACCGAAATGACTGAAATTAGAAAGATTGCTTACCAAATCCGACCATTGAAGTCGTGAAATAGTCGGACTGCGTTGCTTGGGCTGTCATTATTTTTATGATAATATTCCAGAATTACAAGTTAACATTATTATATTATATTATATAACAAATTCAAAATAAAAATGAAAAACTTTTTATTGTATATCCTTATGTTTAACTCTATTTTTATCAATAAACTGAATTTTTTTATAATCAATTATTAATTCACATACCTTCTTTAAGCCGAAAATAGACATTTTATATATTGAAAAATACTTCAACTATATGTTTAAACTTATTTTTTTTAGATGCGTCTTTTTATGTTTCAGAAAAACAGAAGTCAAAAAGGCGTATCTACCATAACTCTTAAAAAAATTAAAAAATAAGTTGTTTTGGTTTAAAAAAAAATGTCGGTGTGTTTAAAGTGAAATTGGATGTTTTCATTTTACAAAGTTTTTTGCTTCTACTGTAAAATTATATTATTGTTAGTAACGCCTTTTTGCATTTTAGCTAACGATATTCAATAACTAATGAGGCGAAGTTTTTTACAAAAAAAACTAAAAATGTTTAAGCTAATAAATTTTATAAATTCACGTTGAATTTCTACCACAACTTGATCTTATTAAAAAGATCGATTGGAATCACTGTTGCCAATTTAGCATTTTTCATGCTAGATCTAGCACTTTTCAAAGTCATTTGGCATGTAAAAACCCGATTTAGCATGTAGCATATTTTCTAGTATTTTTCCAAAAATTTATAGCACTTTCTAGCTTTATTTATTATACCCTTCACACATGTTATAAGGGTATATATAGGTTTGTCAATCCGTTTGTAATTTCTTTAATATTCCCTATAAAGTATATGTATATATTCTGGATCTTTGTAGATAGGGAAGTCAATTTAGCCATGTCCGTCTGTCCATGTGTATGTAGAAATCAAGTTTACGTAGCTCCCATAAGTCACAAAGGATTGTATGTGGTATCAAACTTTTGGAAATGCTTTCGAGAAAATTGGTATTGAAAACTGGCAAGATCCATCAATAACCGGCTGAGATATAAGCAAAAAAATTCAACTGCCTCGTTTTTGTTTTAAGTTTTTTTTTTTTTATTATTATATTTGTGTGTAAGAAATGTCTTTTGGGAATTTTAAAGAAAAAAAATTTTCCATTTTAAGCAAAAAAAAAAAAAAAAATTTTTAAAATATAAGCAAGAAAAAAAAATTTTTTTTTAATGTTATTTTACACAAAAATGATTATATTTGTGGGTAAGACATGTCAATTGGAAAATTAAAATAAAAAATAACGAGATACCTATAAGCAAAAAAAAATTTTTTTGCACAAAAATTATTATAGGTATTTGTGTGTTTTGAAAAAAATTTACTAATATACACACATAAAAACACGTAGTGAAGGGCGAATATAGCGCGCTCTTACTTGTTTTTTTTAAATTTTTAACTTAATATAATGTATAAAATCAAGAAAAACAAGTAAGAGCGCTATATTTGGCTGTGCCAAATTTTATATACCCTTCACTGCGTGTATTTGCGTAAAAAAAAAATTTGCCCAAAAATTTTTTTTTTCTTATACATACATATATAGAGTAACTTCGGCTATTGTGGAATAGGCGGGTAATGTGGAATCCCCCTTTATTTATAAAACATAACGCGTTTAGCTATTAATATGGTTGTACTGTTA